>JAMKYM010000327.1:0-230958 GCA_026541065.1 Canavalia ensiformis | reverse complement strand
AAATTATTGAAATTGAAAATACAAGAAAATTTTTCTTTTAAAACTTTTGCTAAAAAAATGCGAGTCTCGTCACAGCAATTAACGTAGCTTAAATTAAAAATACAGACATTATCACTCATGTCAATTTGATCGTATAATAATACAACTATACAAACAGTACAAATACATATTAATTATATAGGCTTAATTTTTGTTACAACTACTTATATTCAAAAGTTAGCATAAACATTTATATAATATGAGTTGTATAAACATTATAGTCACACAATTCATTAGGTTAAAAGAAAAACTAAGTTAAGGCATTAGTACCTTTACATACCTACTTATACATATTACATTACTATCCTACATACTGATTATTTGTTATACATTCATCATTAACTATATTACAAAAATGTACATTATTAGAATGGAACACAACTTCAACTTCATTCGATCTAGGTAACACTTCAATAGTGGGGGCCTCAACGCTCTAACCACATGCTCTTGTCCAACGCGTAGAAGGCTCTATCTCCTATCTCTTGATAAGCCTGAAGTGGGTATGGTTTAGGAAAAGGGGAGCTATCCTAGGAAGACCATACATGGGAGGAATTGTAATAATGCAAGAGCGTTTGTAAGTCACTTTCTTCTTCGGAAGAAAAAGAGACTTCCATGTGTGCTATCGAGGATTCCTGACACCCTGATGGTAAAGGAAAAGCCACATTAGGTTGAAAGGTCTCCAAAGGTATGGCGAAGTCGGTAATAGCAAAGTCTGGACTTAGTACAATAAACACGAAGATGTGATCCAGAGAAAAATAAACTCTCACATTGGTCTGAACGGGGATGACTAGTCCATGAGTTTTAGTTGACTAGTTAACATTGTTAAGTTTAATGAACACTATTGTCGTCACAAATGACATTCTTAGCATTTGGGGAAGAAAATGGTGGGAAGAGGGATGAGAAGTTAAGTTTCTCAGTAGGATTCTACCCTATATTTAGTGTCAACATTTTCAACCCAACCACTTTTAGTTTATTTAGAAACATGACATGCATACAAGTTCACTTTTAAATTTTTAAAAAATCTTTAGCTAAGGTGGATTTCTTTTTATAGTTATAAAAGCTAACTTCTATCATAAGCATACAAGTTACTTATTCTAGATTTCATACATCTTACATACTCTTGAGATTACATTATATTATATCACAGATATCATTTGACTATCATTATATTCATTCCTTAATCATAATTCTTCTCATTTCTCCATCACTTTCTTAATGTTAATCTATATAATAGGCATATCATACATTTTAGTCAAAAATGATTTCATTTCACTGATTCTACTACTCTTCCTTTTATTATTAAAACATGATTTCATTTCTTGATGGTCATCACCATCATAATTATTAAAGATCTAGTGCTTCATAATAGAAGGATTTTTGGAGAACCCTTTTCTCTTCATTTTAGAAGGACCATTTTCCTTCTAAATATGCACAATGTACATTAAGAGTAATATTAACTTTTTATATAAGTTAATTCGTTAGTAATCTTATAATTAATTAGATTTATTTTTAAAGCTTCCAGATAACATGCATGCTCAAAAATTAACCAATATGTCATGCACACATAATTTCAAATCCATTCAAGCTTCACATTTATCATCCACGCAGGAGCATCATGTGTAACATATCTTTTAATTTGCTAAATAAATCAAGATTCTATTTCATATAATTTATACACATATTTGTGTACTCAAGAAGCAACATAAAAAGTTAGCATAATTATTTTAATTATAAACCTGCATCTTAGTCAAAATTTCTTAATTATACTTGATATAAATTTTTTGGACAACATGCAATATTCCTCCAAGAATTTGTTCTTCTTGCTTTATTCCTTAAGGTTTGTGAGAAATCTCTCATAGGAACTTAGTTCACTCATCCTTCTAAGTTTCCTCTCAACCTTTCCTTTTCTCAAAGATTAAGTTTCTCTTAATATTTTTAATGTAAGTTCATGAAATGGTAGAAGCTTAGATTAGTTGGTTGAATGGCCTATTTAGGTTAATATTCTTTGTGTTGATCAATTTAGATGTTTTATGCACAACTTACTTAGTTCAAGTTTGAATGTTAGAAGCCTTATGCTTTCTTGAACATTAACTTTACTAATCAAGTTTGAGCCACTGAGTAATTTTCCTGTTTACCTTTTTGTTTATAAATTTGTGGCTTCTTACTCATGTTCTATTTAAATATCCCTAGCTTCATTCATGATCATGGACAGTTTTAAATGTCTTATTCAACTTTTAGTCCATAAGTCCACCCTTGATCTTACTAACTTTAAGATCCAATTTTAGAGTTAAGTTTGTAAATGTTGGGTACTTAAGTTTTTAGTCTTATAGGATTATTATCACATGGGTCCAAATCTAGAGTTTTATCGAAGTCTAAGTTCAAGGTTAAAGTTTTTAAGACGAAACATAGGCAAGCTTACAACTTTTATCACAAAGACCATAATGAAAGAATTTTTTTTAAAAGACAACCAAGTGGAGATCCATTATATCTACTCCAAATTCCATCCATCCCTTATTTTGAGAATCTCAAAACTCTCAACAAAAACTGGTTAAATTTTCCAAACTTCTAAAAATTAATTTTAAGAAATTTTAAACGATTAACTTGCTCCAAAGGTTCCAAGAAGCACTTCAATCCATCAAACTTTCCTTTTGACCTCCAAAAATCACCCAAAACATGTTAATACTAATTTTTAGCAACCAAGGAAATTTTTAAGCTACATCATGCCCAAGCAAGTGGAATCCATGGAATTTAGAGAAAGATTCACCAAAAATAAAAGGGAAAACAAGTCATATCACATAATTAAAACTTAGAAAAAAAGTGTATGGTAAAGAACCTACTTGTTGAAAACTTATATAAGGATTTGGTGGGTCCTTTGAAGTTGATTCCCTTCTCCTTTGTGGTCCATATACAAGCTCCTAAGGATGATGGTGGGGCTTTATTTGTTTGACTTATTATAACTTAAACTTCAAAGATGGAAGTTCAAGCTCAGTATAGGTTTATGTGTTTTAAGGGAAGTTGAAGTTTTTCGTGAGTTTAGAGTTTACTCAAGTGTTTAGAAGGATGTTAATGAATCAAATGAGTATCCCTTGGTCTATAGCAAATTCGGCTACTTAGGGACACTTGAGAATTAAATTCCCACTTAAGGAAATTTTGGTTCATTTAAATGTAATTTCTATTTTCAAAATTAAATGTAAATGAAAGGAATTATCCTTTAAAGATTAATTTAACATTAATCAAGTTTAATTTAACACTAATCATGGTTAATTTGTTTTAAGCATAGTTAATTTTAATTAATCAAGGTTACTTTAATTTAACCATGGTTAATTTTATCTCTTCTTAGAAATGTTTTTGTCTTATATGGTATTAAGGGTGTGATGACTCATGGGATAAATCATCCACCCATTTAAAACATGTTAAATTTCTTGCACCAGGATAAGCTCCAAGTCTCAGGTCTTTGCTTCACAATTTCTTGCCCTCCAAGCCTTACAAAGGCATTTTTGTAATTTTTAAACATTTCCCAGAAATTTTCCAAAATGTTCTCCCAATGTTTATAAAACTTATTGATTTGTTCTAGAATCATTCTTATGTCATTTACTATTTTTTTAGGAATAGTTTATCTTTGATAGGAGACAAAGCTCTCTAAGGATATTTCAGGAATTTTCGATGGTGTTTTTGTTCTCTATTTATTTCTAATATTTTCTCGTGACTTTATAGACATCATTGATGGATTCTAAACCTTTGTAATGTATTTCAACTTTTATTTTGAGTTACCTTTACATTTATTCATGTCATCCTATTATAGGGGCATTTCATCATTTGTTAAAAGTTTTCTAATTTTCTTAACTTTTATTCTTATCTCCTTTTTACTTCTTGCTACATAACATTTGTAACTTATGGAGTCTATCATTAGAAATTTTGGATGTTACACAAAGTAAATGACGCCAACCATGTGGCCAACCTCTTCTTCAGGCAAGTATTAAGGTTGCATGGTATTCCAAGGACTATAGTGTGTGACAAAGACACTAAGTTTCTCAGTCACTTTCAACATACCTGGTAAGTATAACTTTCCTATATAATTACCCCTCATATTTATCTTATTAAGACTTTTTATATGTTTAATTAAGTAATCTTTGTCATGTTTTAAGAGTTAGGGTTCGCATTGAGCTTAATTAAATTTCTTAGCTTAATTGAATGTTTATGATAACAATTACACTATTATAGTATTTTAAGTATAACAAGAGTTTTAAGCATCAAAAAATCATGAAATTTACCTTGGAGGAAATCTTAAAGAAATATCTGTAGCTCTAAATAAAGATCAAAGGTTAAACATGAATGTTAGAATAGTATATTTGTCACTAAACCTGAATAGTATGTAAAAATTTGGCAATATCTAGATCTAAATAAGTCATTGTGAACTTAAACCAGTCCTATTGGAAAGTGAACATCGAGGGATTCCACTTTTGTTTAGAACCTAAGAGCTAATTCAGACACATGAATGACCAAAAACCAAATGTAATCAACGTAAAAATTGGGACACTGGTGGGAGATAAAAAGTACAATATGTTTTGTATGCTAGTTAAAGTACATGTGAATAAAAGAATAAAATGATGGAAAGTGTAAAAAAAATATTGAATGCTTCTGAACAGAGAGCATCAAAATATCCTATAAATAAGAGGATTTGTAAGAGAAGAATATACCTTGAATATAAACTCCAATACCATTTCATCTTTCTTTCTTTGTTCTTAGTTTTGCCTCCTTCATGGAAGGCTTAGTTTCCTATTTATTATAAGTTTTACCTTCTTTATGAAAGATTTTTCTTTTTTTTTTATTATTAGTTTTACTTTTCTTTATTATTAGTTTTTCCTCCTTCGTGGAAAGTTAAGTGTATTTAAAGATTCCAAGTATATTCTCATTTTAACTATAAGGTTTTGATATATGCTTATTAAAATATTTCTACTCTATTTGACTATGTTTTTAAATTTTATTCTTTTAATCAAAATTTGTTTGGTTGCATTTTTTGATTATTAAAATTGTAATTAATTTTTATTTGGTTTTTGATTGGTAAATCATTTTCCAAAAATTTGAAGAGCAGAGATTAAATAATTGAATTGAAGATTTTGATTTTATTGTTTAATTTAATTCTGATTATGAAATTCGTTTAGATATGAAGAAATATTAAGTAGTTATTTGATATTGTTAATCTTCATCAATTGAATCCTGAGAGATTTCTGAGTAGAGAATGTAAGGATCATTTTAGGGATTCCAAATAATCCTATGTTAATAGATATAATTTTATGTATTATTTTAGTGATCAATGATTAGTTATGAAAATATCCTAAGAATTCTTTGAGTTTATCATAATTAAATTAAATTAATACTTTCATTTTGCAATTTCATTCTTTCAAAATTTTCTTCCAAATCCTTACAAAACCTCTCATGTTCTATCTTTCTCCTAATTTTCTTGGGAATTATAATTAGTCCTTGAGAGATGACCAATGTTGTATCTTATAATATATCTTAGTCAGGAAAAATATAAAATTTATTTTTATGCACTTGCGATAAGCGTGTCAGTATCCTCAATGATAAATTGGGAACTAAAATCTTGTTCTCAACCACTTGCCATCCTTTTGAGGTGGTTTATGGCCTTAGCCCTCTCACTCTTGTAGATTTATTTCCCATCTCAAACTTAACTAAATATCACAATAAGGATGGAGTCCAAAAGGTCAAGTTCATTCAAGAGCTCCATTCAAAGGTTAAGACCATTATTAAAAAGAAAATGGTCCATTATACTAGGTTATAAAATACATGTAGGAAGGAGGTTCTCTTTGAACCTAGAGATTGGGTATGGTCGTACTTAAGCAAAGAACGATTTCCTTCCCATATGTCAACACTCAATTATGTCTGAGGCCCCAA
Source organism: Canavalia ensiformis (assembly GCA_026541065.1). Taxonomy (NCBI): domain Eukaryota; kingdom Viridiplantae; phylum Streptophyta; class Magnoliopsida; order Fabales; family Fabaceae; genus Canavalia; species Canavalia ensiformis. The sequence goes on along the minus strand of JAMKYM010000327.1, from coordinate 225,006 downwards.
TTCCAGATCCATGGTTAAAATTAACCGAGAAACTGGCATTAAGTTAAACAATAAATAAATAAACAAGAAATAGAAAAATATAAACAATTAGAAAACAAAAACAGATACGAAAAGACGGACAAACAGAAAAAATAAAACAAGGAGAAATAAATAAAGCCCAATTAAGTAAAAAGCTGACAAACAAAAGAACAAAAAAGGAAGAAATAAAAATACACAATAAAAAATCTGAAAATAAAAATAAAAATTATAAAATAAAAAATCAGAAAAAAAATAATAATAAAAATCTGGAAAAGAATTAAAAAATAAAAATTAAACATAAAATTAAAAATTTTAAAATCTGAAAAATAATTAAAAAATATCGTTAAAAATTTGAAAAATAAATAAAAATAATTAAAAACTGAAAAAGAATCTTAAAAATAATTAAAAAATTAAAAATCTGGAAAAGAATTAAAAATAAAAATCTGAAAAAATAAAAATAGTTAAAAAATCTGGGAAAAAATAATTAAAATAATTAAAAACTGAAAAAGAAATTTAAAAAGAATTAAAGAATTAAAAATCCAAAAAAATAATAATCAAAATTAAAAATGTGAAAAGAAAAATAAATAAATAAATCTGAAAAGAAATAAAAAAATAAATAAAGTAGTAATAAAATAAAAAAAGGGAAAAAGGGAATGATAAGGAAGAAATGCAGGAAAAGGAAGGGGAATTTAAATAATTGAAAGGAAGAATATATTGGGGACGGGGGTAAGAGAATAAGGAGGCTATAAAAGAGACCCCAGGCCAAAAGAAAAGGGGTTAGAGGAAAGGGAGGAGAAAATCGGAGAAGAGACAGAGTCCCCTTGGAAAAAACGTCTCAGTTCATCTGTGGAGCCTTGGAAATCTCGACGGAAGGAGGAGAGGTTCAGACTCTGGCATCCTAGTTGAAAAGCACGGATAAAGCTTCCCCGAGCCACGGAGTGCAAGATACAGTCGCGCATGTATTATTCTTCTCCTAGCATTTTCAATTCAAGAATGGATGCAAAGAAATATAATCTGAATTGAGACTTCCATGATCGGCCTCTATGCTTGGAGTGAAACAATCTGAATCTAAAATAGTAAAGTAATCATAATCAAACCCAATGAAAATAGACCTAAAATCTATGAATGAAGGGAATCCACGTAGTGAACGTTAGGTGTTTGAACGGTGTGCGAAGAGAACTCGGCAAACGAATGGAACAAATCACTCAATCAAGATCCGAGCCCACGAGCAGAGAGCATGATAGAGCCACTTTCCGCCACCGGAACGACGACATCGTCATTCGTTGGAGCCTCGTGTTAGCCCTGTTGCTAGCGGCGCCGGAGGAGTCACTCATAGTGGACATGCTACTCCTGCGTCCATCCTGCATTCGCCAACGGAGCAGGACACCTCGTCCAAAATTCCGGCACACGTCGCAGAGGAGGGAAGCCGAAACGATCGCCCAGGCCAAATCGCTTGTGCAAGGACCGAGACCAACGCAGCGACGACTCACTGGGAGCCTTGGCCATCTTTGCCTCCCTTTGCGTGGAACAGAGCAGAATACGCACCGCCGCGGGGCCCCTGACGGTATCGGTGGCGCTGGTATTGAAGCGTCACGGTGCTCGGCTCGTACACACCTCTCCCAGCACTCGTAGAATGTGAGACTTCGCTCCAGGACCGATCGAAGTTTTGAACCTGAAGACGAAATCGGAGGGGTCAATACAGAGGGCAGTGCGAGCTCCGGCCCGGGGAATGCAGACGCGGGGAGATCGGTCGTGCCTAGCCATGGTGAAGGAGGAGCAAGAAACGACCGAAGTCTGGCCGCCTGGATTCTCTCTGACCACCGCGAGTATGAAGTAGAGCGCCCAGCCCCGGTTCTGACGAATGACCGGTCGAAATTCCGAGGACGAGGGTGGCTGGAAATCGGTGCGATTATCTTAAGTTTCCCAGACTTTTAAAAATTTTCAAAATAGCCCTTCAACTTTCCAAAATTGCAAAATAGCCCTTCAACTTCCCAAAATTGCAAAATAGTCCCTCAACTTTCCAAAATTGCAAAATAGCCCTTCAACTTCCCTATAATTGCTAACAGCCCCCTTATACTTTTCAAAATTGCGAATTGGTCCCTCAACTTTTCAAAATTACAAATCAGCCCCTCAACTTCTCATATTTATATTTTGACCCCTCAACTTTCAATATTTATATTTTGACCCCCAAACTTTTTTATATTCATTTTTTTTTCAAATAACATCAAACCCTTTTCCCAAATCAAATCCAATTTCTTTTAGATTCTCTTTCTCCAACTAAATCAATTTTAATTTTCCATAAAATTTTAAGTCAACTATTTCTTTTCAACCAATTCCTTTTCTCTAAAAGTGTCCAATCAAGCCCAGTTTGTTTTAAACCAGACCTAATCTTCTTCTCAATTATTTTCTAAGGAAAATTCTTTGGTTCTAGGTCTCACGCAATGAACCCTAGGCACGAACTGGTAACTTTTTCTATTGTTCGATGCTTAGGAATTCATATGGGTCCCAAGTGCAGTCGTAGTTGTCTTGGGCCCTGCGCATATGTGAGCTAAGAATCCCTTTCAAATAACCTCGATAAAAACTCATTTTTCATTCCTTAATCTCATGCAACGAGCCCTAAAAACGAACTAGTAGCTTTCTCTGTTGTTCGTTGTTTAGAGGTCCGTTTGGGTCCAAGTGCAACCGTAGTTGTCTTGGGCCCTGTGCATATGTGGATTGGGATTGCCCCTCCTTTCCCTTTTTTCCAATTAAATAAAAATCTTTTCTCTTTCCTTGATCTCACGCAATGGGCCCTGAAAACGAACTGGTAGCTTTTTCTGTTGTTCGTTGTTTAGAGGTCTGTATGGGTCCAAGCGCAGCCGTTGTTGTCTTGGGCCCTGTGCATATATGGATTGGGATTGCCCCTCCTTTCCTTTGTTTACAGTAAAATAAAAATCCTATTTTTGCTTTCCTTAATCTCACGCAATGGGCCCTAAAAACGAACTGGTAGCTTTTTCTGTTGTTTGTTGTTTAGAGGCCTGTATGGGTCCAAGTGCAGCCGTAGTTGTCTTTGGCCCTGTGCATATGTTGATTAGGATTGCACCCTCAAAATGTTTTCAAAAAAACAAAACAACAACAAAACATTTTGTTTTCAATTTAAACACCTCTGGAAGGTCAAGCCTTCAAATCAAACCAGAACTACGTAAGCCTTGAATTTCCTATTGCACCGGGGAATACGTAGGAGCAGGATCAAGTCCTGTCAGGCTAACCTCCATCAAGTATTTATTTTCACGCTAATTAAAGGGATCAAACAAGTTTCAAATAATCACACACTCAGTTTAAGGGTACCGTTCTTCAGAATGGGCGAGTGGGGTGCCTAACACCTTCCCCATTCGTAACCGACTCCCGAACTTCGAATCTCATCCTCGAGTCAGGGTTTTTTCCAAATCCTTATCCCTTCAATAAAAATTTGGTGGCGGCTCCACTTAATCAAATCAAATATCTTTCAAAAAATTTAGCGAGTTCGTCATCTCGTCGGAATTGTGGTTGCGACAGATAGCGACTCCACTGGGGACAACTAGAGAGTCAAGCCCATTTAATTGAATGTGTGTTGTTTTGATCCCTTTTCTGTTTATTTGCATGACTTATTTATTTATTTATCTATTCCGTGTTGTTTACTATATGTATAACCCTAGGATAGACAAATAATAACTGCTTTAAATTCTGCAATATATTTGTGCGATTTCCCCAATTGCAAGTTTCCCAAAATAATGTGCCCTCCATGCATTTCATATATATGTTGTCATGAGTGGGGCCCTGTACTCGGGTCCAAGTGCTGCCTAAGATTAGAGGGATCTAGTGGTGTCACTTTGGGGCTTACGTCCTATTTGACTATCACGAAAATCCCAGCTAGAGTGTCCTATTAAGTAATGCCCTACAATTTGGTAGCTTTTGTTGTTGTGTGGCAAAATTCTGACTGGAACTTGGCTCTAGTGACCTTTTACACCTTAGGATTATTGACCACCTTATGAGAGGTTCATGCATAAAAGGTCCATAGATTCCTAGGACAGGTTACCCAAGTAGGATAAAAGGAGGGCACTCGTCACCAACTCTGGTTTGTTTCGTCTCTATCTGTAATTGGTGTGATAAAGAAAAAGGAAAGGTATGGAAAAGTTGGAGAGAGAGAAAAATGAAAAATAAAGAAGAAGGGAGAGAAAATGGAAAGTAAAGAAAAATACAAAAAAAATAAGAAAAATAAAAAGAAAAAAGAAGAAAAAGAAAAAGAAAAAGAAAAAGAGAAATGAGGGGGATATGTGTAACATTTGTATCATAAAGTCATCTTGCCATTTTCTATTTTTTGTTTTCATGCATTTGTTTCATTTTCGTCAAGCGTCTAACATGTTTATTTTTTTCTTTTCCTTTTCCTTTTCTTTCCACTTTGAGGGACCAGGTTCTCATTGACTGTTGAAAGGGTGAAATGGAAATTAATGCGGAATCCGAGGCAGTTGAAAAAAAGAAGACGGGTTGGGATCAAGCTGACGGACTTCACCAGTTTAGAAGTCTTCGGGAATAGGTTGATGAGTATCCAAAGATGTTGTTCGTCAAGAGGTATGGCAATGTGTTAAAGCTGCTGAAAGGTTAGGGTACAGAGGAGGCCCTCACAACTATGGTACAGTATTACGACCCTCCTCTCCGGTGCTTCACTTTCTTAGACTTCCAGTTGGTACCCACCCTTGAAAAGTTTGAACAGATCATGGACTTTCCTTTGGAGGGGTATAGATTTACAACCACCTAGAGCACCATGCTTCATTCTGAGCTGCCGCGCAGGCTTTCGGTCTGCAATCCGGTGATTGGCTAACGGATTACCAAGGAAGAATCAAGCTAAGGGATTCACCCGAGGGTTCCTAGAGGCCTACATGCAGCATCTGGCCGACAGCCACCAGTGGGATACCTACATGGATGTATTAGCCCTCACCATTTATGGGCTAGTGCTCTTTCCTGGCATAGAAGATTTTGTGGACCTAAATGCTGTGGACATCTTCTTGGCTCGGAGGAATAGGGCCGAACACCTCGTCACTACTCTATTGGCCGACATTTATTATACCCGTTGAATCTTTGCCACGAAGGAAAGGGAAGAAGTTGATTTGCTGCTTACCAATGCTATACATATGGGTGACCGCTCACGCTTTCAAGAGAATATGAAGGTGTAGTGTCCCATATTTGATCTTTTGTGCTACCAAATCAAGCCTATGAATAACGAGGAATGAGCAGCCCACTTCGCTAGTTTGACGGAAGAGCAGGTCAGATGGCAGCCAGGCTTGCAATAAAGAACAAAGCTAATCTACCATTGCAAGGGGTTTCCAAATGTACCACTCATGGGGACCCGAGGTTGCATCAGCTATAATCCGATACTAGGGTAAAGGCTATTGGCCTACCCCATTAGGGGACCCCCATCAGATGAGCTATCGACCCCTTTCCTGTTAAAATATGAAAGGGATTTTGCTGAGGGTCTCCGAAGGGTCCGGGAAGCCTGGGAGATTGTCACCCGTAGGGGAAAGGACCTGGGGGTCCGAAGCTGTGCTACCAAAGAAGAATACGAGCAGTGAGTTAGAAACAGGGTATAACGGATCAAGTTGCCATTCCAACCCCCGGCCACCACATCCGAAAGTCAACCATCCGCAGCGGTATTCCAAGATGAGGTTGTTAAGAGCCTAAGAGAAAAATTAGAAGCGATGACCAGGAAAAATAGCCAGTTGGAGGAGGAGCTACTGAAGTCGTGGCAGGAATGTGCTACGCTAAAAAGAGAAAAGCAAGAAGGCGAGGCCGCGATGGAAAGCATCCGAGAGCAGTAGAAAGGCGAACGTGAGCGCGCCTCTCGAGTTCATCTTAACTTACAAGCTGCCAACAAAGAGCTGGGGATAAGGCTGTAAGAAAGGGACGCTGCACTCCAGGAAAACCACCAACTGAGAAATGCCCTAGAGCAGATAAGAGTCAAAGTCCGCACGATCAAAGAAGAGAAAAATTAGCTCCTCGCAAGTGAAGACAAGATCGGATGGAGCGATTATGTTATAGAGGAAAGGAAAGGAATGACTTGCGGCGAGTGGAAGAGATGAAGAAAAAAATTGACGGGATGCTAGTGGCATGGCAGAATGAGGTCAACGAGGAGAAGTGGAACGTCATCGAAGTCATCCGAATGCAACAGAGAGGCATCAGTGACATACAGGATGAGAACAAGTGGTACAAGGACACAGCTGATCACCTGACCACAGGTGCTTTGAGAGACTGGCCAGTCTAGCAAACATAGCTATTGAAGAAGTACCACAGCTGCTCAAAAAGGCGGAAACCTCGTTGCACCTGCTCCATACCCCTCCGGAAGTCGAAGAGTTCATTCAGTTTTGTAAAAACTTGATTTTAAGAATGAAAAAATATATTGTATTGGCTAAGCAGGAAGGGCAGGATGTAAATTGAATTTAATTTGATTTTCTAGAATGAAATTAGTTCCGCTCCGCATATGATTCTGCATTAATTTCCATTTCACGCTCAAAACGCTGAAAGCGCACCAAATCGATAATAACAGTCAACGAGGAACTGGTCCCTCCATATTTATTTCACGTCTAAATTTTCTTTTGTCGTAATTAATCACTAATTAATTTGATTATAATAAGCAGTTAACAAAATAGCGGACTCACGACTTCCTCGGCATTCATATAGCACTAGATCACGAGCAAAAATCATGAGCGAGCTAGAAACTCAGAACGAGGAGCTGAGAAATGAGGTGGCCGAGCTGAAAGACCAGGTCGCCAAGCTGATGAAACTACTGGAGAAAGGCACGAAGGGACCCTCGGGGACAGATGCATCGGGGGCTACTGCCGCATCAATGCCGCTTCAAGCGGTTGCTGAACCAGAGTGGCCATATGGGCTGCCACCGGGCTATGAGCCTCATTATGGGCAAGGCTCCCAAGGGATCCCAACTGGTGAAAATCCTGCTCCACATCCACTCCACATCAACCCTGCCACTCATCAATACCATTCAAACCCTCCTGTTGGGCCTCCACACACCAACCCGACCACTCACCCTCACCATACCAACCCACCAACCTACATTCCTCCCACCTATGGTTATCCACCTCAAACTCGCCCTACATATATGAACCCACCGATCTACCCCTACCATACAAACACATCCTCTGCCATTCCGGCACATATAAATCCATCTTTCCCTCCTCATATTAACCTTCCGACCACATACCCACCTAACGCCAACCCCGATTACACCTATATGAACACCACCATCACCGAAGACCCAACATATTCCATCCTAGTTGCAACCCATCCAACAAACCCACATCAACCACATTCCTATGGTCATGTTACTAGGCCTGAGGGACAATACACCTCACCCCATCATGTTGGCCAAGGTTTGAACGGACCTTGGCCGAGGTCAGTTAAGCAAGAAGCCCATCTCAGTGGGAGATGGCAACATTTGGAAGAAAGGGTCCGAGCAATAGAAGGAAGCGGGTGTGGAACGGTCAAGGCTTTGAATCTTTGCCTCGTTCCCGACATTGTCATACCGCCTAAATTCAAGACCCCCGAATTTGAAAAATATAGAGGTGTTGGCTGCCCAAAGAGACATCTTACAATGTATTGTAGAAAGATGGCCTCACACTCCCACGATGACAAACTCCTCATCCACTACTTCCAAGACAGCTAGATGGGAGCAGCGGCCGGCTAGTATACCCAACTGGAAAGGGCCCATATCCACACATGGAAGGACTTGGCGGACTCCTTCCTCAAGCAGTATTGATACAACATGGAAATGGCTCCAGACCGCACCCAATTGCAAAACATGGTAAAGAAGGAGAGCGAGTCCTTCAAAGAGTACGCGCAAAGGTGGCGGGAACTGGCCGCCCAAGTTCAACCCCCACTACTGGAACGGGAGATGATAAGCACATTTATGGAGACTCTCCCTGCGCCGTTCTATAACAAAATGGTGGGCAGCGTATCCGCCAATTTCTCCGATATGGTGTTGATTGGAGAACGGGTAGAAAATGGCCTCCGCCGAGGCAAGATCATGCACAACACCGTCGGCAGTGTCAACGTGAATAAGCCGATAAATAACTCCTGGAAAAAGAAAGAGGCAGAGGCCCACTATGTCTCGGCCAGTCCGAATCATGCCGTCGTCGCACTCTCACCTGTATACCAAACACCTTACCACCCACAATACCAGGCACACCCACACATGGTGGCCGCGGCCCAACCCTCTTATCAGCCAACCTAACCCACCTGCTCCATTCCAACCGAACCCTCCATACATGACTCCACCCCCACAAACATTCCCTCAACAACCGACTTTTCCTCCACAATAAACATTCCCTCAACCTCCCTGACCATGGACACTAAACACCAACTCTAACCCACCTCCACAAAAAACAAAAACCCAACAGAAGATAGTGCAATTCGACCCTATCCCCATGAGTTATTCGGAGCTGCTACCCCGATTAACTCAGAATTCACTAATTGCATTGTGTCCCATGAAGCCACTGGAACCCCCATACCCCAAATGGTACAACCCGGAGGCTAAGTGCGAATACCCGTGCCGGGATAGTGGGACACTCCACTGAGAACTGCCTGGCCTTGAAGCATCGGGTTCAAAAATTGATCAATGCCAAGTGGCTCAATTTTGAAAAGGACGCACCGAGCGTGGGAAACAACCCCCTGCCCAACCATGGAGGAGCGGGGCCCTCGGTAAATTGCATCGAGGCAGTGGAAGAAGTGAACATGGCCGGTGAATCCTCCCCCGGTCAACCCAAGCCCCTAATCATTCGGTACACTAAGGCGTCGACACTACCAACGCCAATGGGGATGAGGCCTGTTACAATGAAGGTTCCCGAGCCATTTCCGTACCAGAGTAACAAGGTGCCCTGGAAATATGATATAGAGGTATCCGGCGGCAAGAAAAGGAAGGACAGGAAAAGAAAGCCTCGGAGGACTTGACTCCATGTATTGTGAATATAGTCGAGATCGGGGGCATGACTAGGAATGGTCGCATCTACTCCCCCGCGGAAGAGAAAAGAAAACTGCCTTGCGGCGAGGCAATATTAGCGGGCCCGGAACCCGAGAGCATCCAACGGCAAGAGGAATGGGAGCTAAAAAGGCCTGTCTCCGGGGAAGATGCTTGTGAGTTCCTCAAGATGATCAGGCAGAGCGAGTATACGGTGCTGGAGCAATTGAACCGTATACCGGCCAGGATATCATTGCTGACTCTGATGATGAATTCGGAGCCCCACCGAAAGGTACTACTGAAGGTACTAAATGAGGCTCACGTGGTCCACAACATCTCGATGGACAAATTCGAAGGGATTGCTAGCAACATCACCGCCAACAACTTCCTCACTTTTACTGATAGGGAGATTCCGGATGAGGGAGCCGGACACAACAAGGCGTTACATATATCCGTAAAGTGCCTGGACCATATTCTAGCCAGGGTCCTGGTAGACAATGGTTCCACATTGAATGTAATGCCTCAATTGACGCTGTCAAAGTTGCCGCACGAGGGGGTCCTCATAAGGCCGAGCTCAATGGTAGTTGGGGCTTTCGACGAGTCCAGAAGGGAAGTCATGGGCGAGGTGGAGCTGCCAGTCCAAATTGGGCCGGTGGTCTTTAACATCACCTTTCAAATTATGGATATTCAGCCAGCCTACAATTGTCTGCTAGGGAGGCCTTGGATTCACACCACCAATGCGGTACCATCTACTCTGCACCAAAAGATGAAATTCATTACAGACGATAAACTGGTCATCGTCTCTGCTGAGGAGGATTATCTGGTCAGTAAGCCCACCAACCCCCCGTACATCGAGGCGGCCGAAGAGGCCTTGGAGACCCACTTCCAAGCCTTGGAGGTCGCCAACGTCACTACTATCAAAGAGGGAGATATGGTTGACCAAAGGCGGCCCCCCAGAGCCCTCATGATGATGGCCCAAGTAATGCTGAGAAACGGGTTTAGGCCCGGCGATAAATTGGGGTAAAACAATGGCGGCTTGTCTCAGCCTTTGTTACTAAACAAGAACTGGAGGCGATATGAGCTAGGATACGAGCCCACCAAAGAAGAAAAAGCGTTGAGGCCCCGGGTTAGAAGGGTCCCTCTGTGCCATATCTCTCAAAGCTTCCGGAGCGCCGGATTCAAAAATCCAAATCTGATCGCGGCCATAGAGGGGGAGGAGACGCGGAGTATTGAAGACCAGGTGACAGCCTGTCCTCCCGGGCATGAACTGAACAATTGGGAAACCATTGAACTACCTTTGACTTTTGATTCAGTTCAAATGTAATTGTGTAATTGTCATATCAAAATTCTTTCCAAATATTTTGTATACACTTTTGATGAATGAAATACAGTTGTATTATCCCGAAACCTCCACTCTTCCTTCCACTACTATATCTCTCTGTGCAATATACATGGATCTTATTCTTCCTTTTTACACCACAATATACAGATCCAACCAAAACTCGCCTTGCGACGACAGTGCTAGTATTATATCAGGCAATTTCAGCTATATTGTCAATCAGGCCGGTGAGAAGGCAGAATTTGAGTACGAACCCACCGAAGAGATGTTGAGATTGGTGGAGCGCGAATTCAAGATAATTGAACCTCATCAGGAGCCCACTGATTTGATAAATTTAGGGACCGAGGAGGACAAAAAAGAAGTCAAGATAGGCACGCTCATCACAGGAGACAATCGCGAGCGGTTGATCTCGCTCTGACAGAACTATAGTGATATCTTCGCCTGGTCTTATCAGGACATGCCGGGCTTGGATACCTCTATAGTAGAGCACAAATTGCCTATTAAAGTCAGGTGTGTGCCGGTTAAACAGAAGCTGAGGAGGATGAAACCGGAGATGTCCCTGAAGATCCGGGAGGAGGTAAGGAAACAATTTGACGCCCGCTTCTTGGCTGTCGTGAACTACCCCAAGTGGGTCGCTAACATAGTGCCGGTCCCTAAGAAAGATGGCATGATCCGGATGTGCGTAGACTACATAGATCTCAATCGAGCCAGCCCGAAAGATGATTTTTCGCTCCTTCACATCGACGTGCTGGTCGATAACACTGCACAATTCTCTTATTTTTCATTCATGGATGGTTTCTCAGGCTATAATCAGATCAAGATGGCCGAAGAGGATAGAGAAAAGGCCACTTTCATTACAACCTAGGGAACCTTTTGCTACAAAGTCATGCTTTTCGGATTGAAGAATGCTGGGGCAACTTACCAAAGGGCCATGGTCACACTATTCCATGACATGATTCATAAAGAGATAGAAGTCTACGTGGATGACATGATTGTCAAATCCTAGACAGAGGAGGACCACATCACGAATCTTCAGAAATTATTCGAGAGGCTCCGGAAATTCAAGTTGCGGTTGAACCTGGCCAAATGTACTTTCGGAGTGAAATCAGGAAAACTGTTGGGCCTCATCGTTAGTGAAAAGGGAATTGAGGTCGACCCCGACAAAGCTCGGGCCATCATAGACATGCCAGCTCTGAAAACTGAAAAAGAGATCCGAGGTTTCTTGGGAAGACTCAATTACATCTCTCGGTTTATTTCCCAGCTGACAGCTACTTGCGAGTCGATCTTCAAGCTCTTGCGTAAGAATCAACCCATGAATTGGGATGAGGATTGCCAAGAGGCTTTCGAGAAGATCAAATCATACCTACAGAACCCGCCGGTCCTGGTACGGCCAGTCCCGGGGAGGCCGTTGGTACTATACTTGATAGTGACGGACCAATCCATAAGTTGTGTGCTCGGTCAACACGACGAAACCGGAAGGAAGGAGCAAGCCATATACTACTTGAGCAAAAAGTTTACTAGCTGCGAAGCCAGGTATTCCCTCTTGGAGCGAACATGCTGCGCTTTGGCATGGGCGGCACACCGCCTAAGACAGTAAATGTTAAGTCATACCACGTGGCTAATATCCAGGATGGATCCGATTAAGTACATATTCAAGAAGCCTGCGTTGTCAGAACGAATTTCAAAATGGCAAATGATGCTTTCGGAATATGATATCCTGTATGTGACCCAGAAATCTGTCAAAGGCAGCGCACTCGCAGAATATTTGGCCCAACAGCCCATAGACGATTACCAAGCTATGCAGCCAGAATTTCCTGATGAGGATTTGATGGCGATATTTAATGAAGAAGAGAAGGTGGAGGGAGATATATGGAAGATGTTGTTTGACGGTGCGTCCAATATGATGGGCCATGGTATAGGGGTTATACTGATTTCCCCAGAAAAGAAGTATATACCTATCACCGCCCGCCTGGCTTTCGATTGCACTAACAACGTCGCAGAATATATGAAGCTTGCATCTTGGGGATCCAAGTGGCAATCGAAGCTAATGTGAAACGCCTAGAGGTCTTCGGGGATTCGGCTTTGGTCATCCACCAGGTCAAAGGAGAGTGAGATACCAGAGATGCAAAACTGGTGCCCTATCAGGCTCGTCTCCAAGAGTTGCTGGATCATTTTGAGGAAGTTACCTTCTCACACATACCTCGAGAAGATAACCAGTTGGCTAACGGCCTAGCCACCTTATCTTCCATGTTTGAAATCGATCGGGAAGAGGACATGCCTCTCATCCGCATCCAACATCGCTCCAGACCGGAATTTTGCCAAGCGGTGGAGATAGAACCAGACGGGAAGCCCTGGTATCATGACATCCGGCAGTTCTTGAAAGATAAAGAATACCCCGCCGATGCGTTGGAAAATGACAAAAAGACCCTACAAAGACTAGCCGCATGTTTCTTCCTCAATGGGGAAATCTTGTACAAAAGGAATCACGACATGGTTCTGCTCAGGTGTGTAGACGCAGCAGAAGCCAACAAAATTATTAAGGAGGTTCACGAAGGGTCTTTTGGGGCTCACGCTAACGGACACGCAATGGCAAGGAAAATCCTTAGAGCCGGATATTATTGGCTGACCATGGAAGCTGACTGTTACAAACATGCCAAGACTTGTCACAAGTGCCAAGTGTATGCAGAGAACGTCCACATGCTGGCCACGTCGTTGAATGTGCCGTCATCACCCTGGTCATTCGCTATGTAGGGGATGGATGTCATTGGTCTAATCGAGCCTAAAGCGTCCAATGAGCACCATAATGGGTCGAAGTCGCCTCATATACCAGTGTGACTCGCAATGTAGTGGTCAAATTTGTGAAAAGAGAATTGATCTACCGCTATGGGCTGCCCAGCAAACTCATCACAGACAACGACTCCAACTTGAACAACAAAATGATGTCAGAGTTGTGCAACCAATTCAAGATCCAGCATCACAATTCATCCCCTTATCGACCAAAGATGAATGGAGCGGTCGAAGCGGCCAACAAGAATATCAAGATGATCATCCAGAAGATGGTGCTCTCATACAGAGAATGGCACGAAATGCTCCCTTATGCATTACATGCATATCGGACCTCAGTCCGTACTTCTACTTGGGCAACGCCATTCTCATTGGTGTATGGGATGGAAGTCGTGCTCCTGATCGAAGTAGAGATCCCTTCATTGAGAGTCCTGATGGATGCCAAATTAGAAGAGGCCGAATGGGTCCAAGCCCGGGTGGACCGATTGAACTTGATCGATAAAAAGAGGTTAGCAGCAATATGTCATGACCAACTATACCAAAGGAGAATGAAAAAAGCATTCGATAAAAAGGTCCATCCTCGGGAATTCCAGGAGGGAGATTTGGTGATCAAAAGGTTGTTGCTTATGCAGAAAGCGCTATAAGGGAAATGGTTTCCAAATTACCAGGGACCTTATGTAGTTAAGAAGGCTTTCTCTGGAGGCGCCCTAATCCTGACGGACATGGATGGGAATGACTTGCCTAACCCTATCAACTCTGATGCCGTCAAGAGATATTATGCTTAAAAGAAAGAGCCCGCTAGGTCAAAAACTCGCAAGGGCGGCCTAAGCAAAAGTTAGAGCAATTCAAGCAAAAAAGGCCCGCTAGGTCGAAAACCCGCAAGGGCGGCATAGGCAAAAGTTAGGGTAATTCAAGCAGAAAAATCCCGCTAGGTTGAAAACCCGCAAGGGCGGCTTAGGCAAAAGTTAGGGCAAGTCAAGCAGAAAAATCCCGCTAGGTCGAAAACCCGCAAGGGCGGCCTAGGCAAAAGTTAGGGCAAATTCAAGCAGAAAAGGAAAAAAGAAGGCCCGCTAGGTCGAAAACCCGCAAGGGCGGCTTAGGCAAAATCAGGGCAAAACGGCACCGACAAGGCGAGTAAGGGAGGGGTTGTTACCTCCAGTTAGGAAAATTGAAAAAGAGTGACAGGCAGCCTTCGTCCATACTGGGGCAAATCAGTGATCAAATGAATATACTGGGGCAAAATAGGAAAATGTCTGGGCTTCCGAAAAGTAGTGAGTAGAATCAAGCTCAGTTATGGTTGAAGCAAAAGGTTCAAGACCGGTCTAGGGCAAACTGATCAAGCAAGGGAAAACCGTTTAAACTGGGGAAAAATTTTGTTTTTTCAGAAGCAAGGTTGACGAGGTCGCAGAGGTCGCCAAAGTACAATGCTAGCACTGATCGTCTCAAAGGCGTCCAACCAACCTAAATCAAACCACCAAATGCCCATCCTCTAACATTCCTACATTGCTTTTGTCGTAAACCTCAAAGAAACTGTATTTTATTTGTCAAGATGTCTATGCAAAATACAATCTATCATATGAATTTTGAATGACAATTACTGTTACTAATGCTGTTCTGAAGGTCAGGGTCTGTCGAAATTTTCCTAATTATACAGTCTCACTAGATCAAAGCATTTTTCCCCTCAAAAGAGTAGCACACGCAGTAAACGCTTCGGTAAAACGAGAGGGCAAACAAACAGCTCAGAGAATCTAGCACACTTCCAAAATCATGATCAGTGCTAAAGAAAGCCAAGAAGTCGAAATCTGCAAGCAAAAACAGACAATTTTCATTCTCAAGCCCACCAGTAGGCTAACCTTGCATTCCATCTACATGTTTAATTTTCTGCACCCTCGGCCTGTGATGTCAGGCCTCTGCATGTTTAATTTTCTGCACCCTCGGCCTATGTTGCCAGGCCTCTGCATGTTTAATTTTGTACACCCTTGGCCTATGATGTCAGGCCTCCGCGTGTTTAATTTTCTGCACCCTCAACCTATGTTGTCAGGCCTCTGCATGTTTAATTTTTTTCACCCTCGGCTTATGTTGTCAGGCCTCTGCATGTTTAATTTTCTGCACCCTCGGCCTATGATGTCAGGCCTCAGCATGTTTAATTTTCTGCGCCCTCGGCCTCTGTAGTCAGGCCTCTGCATGTTTAATTTTTCGCACCCTCGGCCTATGAGGTCAGGCCTCTGCATGTTTAATTTTTTGCACCCTTGGCCTATGATGTCAGGCCTCCGCATGTTTAATTTTCTGCACCCTCGGCCTATGTTGTCAGGCCTTTACATGTTTAATTTTCTGCACCCTCGGCCTATGATGTTAGGCCTCGGCATGTTTAATTTTCTACACACTCGGCCTATGATGTTAGGCCTCCGCATGTTTAATTTTCTGCACCCTCGGCCTATGTTGTCAGGCCTCTACATGTTTAATTTTTCTGCACCCTCAGCCTATGATGTCAGGCCTCTGCATGTTTAATTTTCTGCACCCTCGGCCTATGTTGTTTAGCCTCTGCATGTTTAATTTTCTACACCGTCGACCTATGTTGTCAGGCCTCTGCATGTTTAATTTTCTACACCCTTGGCCTATGATGTCAAGCCTCCGCATGTTTAATTTTCTGCACCCTCGGCCTATGTTGTCAGGCCTCTGCATGCTTAATTTTCTGCACCTTTGGCCTATGATGTCAGGCCTCTGCATGTTTAATTTTCTGTACCCTCAGCCTATGATGTCAGGTCTCTACATGTTTATTTTTATGCACCCTCGGCCTATGTTGTCATGCCTTTGCATGCTTAATTCTTCGTACTTTGGCCTACGTTGTCAGGCCTCACCCGAGTTTTCCTGCATCCTTGGCCTATATTGTTAGGCCAACTGGTTCTTTTCATGTCACCTCACTCCCCCGCCAAGCATTTATCTGCAAGCCTAGAGTTTCGCAAGCTCGCCTCGGACATAAAGTGTCCATGTCTTTCCTCGCCTCCCCACCATGATAATTTGGAGAATCGCCTCTCATAGTATATGGTGGGAAAACGAGGAAAGAGGGGCAAACTGTAAACACCCAATTATGTCCGAGGCCCCAATTTCGGATCTATGGTTAAAATTAACCGAGAAACTGGCATTAAGTTAAATAATAAATAAATAAACAAGAAAGAGAAAAATATAAACAATTACAAAACGAAAACAGATACGAAAAGACGGACACACAGAAAAAACAAAACAAATAAATAAAGCCCAATTAAGTAAAGAGCCGAAAAACAAAAGAACAAAAAAGGAAGAATGAAAAATATACAATAAAAAATCTGAAAATAAAAATAAAAATTATAAAATTAAAAATCTGAAAAAAATAATAATAAAATCTGGAAAAGAATTAAAAAATAAAAATTAAACATAAATTAAAAATTTTAAAATCAGAAAAATAATTAAAAAATATAGTTAAAAATCTGAAAAAGAAATAAAAAAAATTAAAAACTAAAAAAGAATCTTAAAAATAATTAAAAAATTAAAAATCTTGAAAAGAATTAAAAATAAAAATCTGAAAAAAAAATTATTGTTAAAAAATATGAGAAAAAATAATTAAAATAATTAAAAACTGAAAAAGAAATTTAAAAATAATTAAAAAATTAAAAATCCAAAAATATAATAATCAAAATTAAAAATCTGAAAAGAAAAATAAATAAAAAAATCTGAAAAGAAATAAAAAAATAAATAAAGTAGTAATAAAATAAAAAAAGGAGAAAAGGGAATGATAAGGGAGAAATGCAGGAAAAGGAAGGGGAATTTAAATAATTGAAAGGAAGAATATATTGGGGACGGGGGTAAGAGAATGAGGAGGCTATAAAAGAGACCCCAGGCCAAAAGAAAAGGGGTTAGAGGAAAGGGAGGAGAAAATCAGAGAAGAGACAGAGTCCCCTCGAAAAAAACGTCTCGGTTCATCTGTGAAGCCTTGGAAATCCCGACGGAAGGAGGAGAGGTTCAGACTTTGGCATCCTAGTTGGAAAGCGCGGATAAAGCTTCCCCGAGCCACGGAGTGCAGGATACAGTCGCGCAGGTATTCTTCTCCTCTTAGCATTTTCAATTCAAGAATGGATGCAAAGATATATAATCTGAATTGAGACTTCCATGATCGGCCTCTATGCTTGGAGTGAAACAATCTGAATCTAAAATAGTAAAGTAATCATAATCAAACCCAATGAAAATAGACCTAAAATCTATGAACGAAAGGAATCCGTGTAGTGAACGTTAGGTGTTTGAACGGTGTGCGAAGAGAACTCGGCAAATGGAACAAATCACTCAATCTGGATCCGAGCCCGCGAGCAGAGAGCATGATAGAGCCACTCTCTGCCACCGGAACGACGACGTCATCATTCGTTGGAGCCTCGCGTTATCCCTGTTTCTAGTGGCGCCGAAGGAGTCACTCACAGTGGACATGCTACTCCTGCGTCCATCTTGCGTTCGTCGACGGAGTAGGACACCTCGTCCAAAATTCCGGCACGCGTCGCAGAGGAGGGAAGCTGAAACGATCGCCTAGGCCGAATCGTTTGTGCAAGGACCGAAACCGACGCAGCGACGACTCACAGGGAGCCTTGGCCATCTTCGCCTCCCCTTGCGTGGAATAGAGCAAACTACACACCGCCGTGGGGCCCTTGACGGTATCGGTGGCGCCGGTATTGAAGCGTCACGGTGCTCAGCTCGTACACGCCTCTCCCAGCACACGCAGAACATGAGGCTTCGCTCCAGGACCGATCGAAGTTCTGAACCTGAAGACGAAATCGGGGGGGTCAATACAGAGGGTCGTGCGAGCTCCGGCTGGGGAATGCCAGACAGGGGGACATCGGTCGTGCCTAGCCATGGCGAAAACTCCAGCTCAGGGTAGATGGCCTCTTCCAGGTTATAGAACATATAGATCCTAATATATATCACTTATATCTTCCATAAAATTATGGTATGAGTATCACTTTTAATATCTTTGACTTGTATCTTTCTCTATAGGTATAGATGATGAGCATGCTTATTTAAGAACAAATGCTTTCGAAGGTAGAAGACAAGTTGTAGAGATTCCTTATAGGCAACACAAATGAAGTGTCCCCACCAAGAAAGACCATTGGGCCTATTATTATAGCCAAAGCTAGGAAGCTTTAGGAAAAGGTTGAAGCCCTATTGAATCTCAAGGATGATGATCTCCCTTAGGATCCCTCTTCCCACATCATTATATGGCTCCATTTTAATTAGCATAGAATTTATATTCTTTTTTTTATATCTACGTTTTAATGGCCCACTTTGTATAGGCTTAGGTCCAATTTATGTGTACTTTTCTAAATTAGGTTTGGGTTTGTCTTGGCCCATTTAGAAGACTGCATGTAAGGGCAGAAGAGGCATCATCCTTGGGCTTGATTCCCAACTCAAATGAGTTTCTCCATGCATATTCAAATCCTTCCCAAGCTCCTCCATTTTATAACCTTCGTACATGCATATATAAAAGCATCATGTAGCTCATTTTCATAGTTTTTAAATCATACATCACTTTGAGTGAAATTTGTGAGATTTTTTCTCTTTTGTCTTTTCTTCTCTTTCGAGTTTTGAGAGTGAACACTTCTTATCCTTAACTCCTCCAAGGTAGCACCTCTAATTCAAGCAAGCTTCATCTAAGTTCATCACCATTAAAGAATATCCAAATCCAACCTTCATTGAACCATATTGCTCTCATCCTTCAAATACTCCATCAGAAGAATATCTATTTTATGTTTACAAAGGAAAAACACATATAGACTCCACAAACCCCAAATAAAAAATAAAAAAATATAAATAAATCCTAAACAATCAAATATTATAAATATCCTAAATAAAATAAAGTTCCTAATAACCAACATATCTCAAATAAAATAAAATCTCTGATATCTAAAATAACCCAAAGCCCTTAATGATCAAATCCCTAAAATAAATTTAAAATCCAATAATAATACAATCTAAATCGCTTGAACATAATGAACATTTAGCTATGCTCTTTTTGTGAGTGATCATGATATTTACATACTTCATATTGACATCATAATTTGAATGTTATATTTCTTCACTGTAGTGGTTTCTCATTTATATGTATTTTAATTGTAAAGTACTATTAGGTTTTTTTTGGATTGATGGTATGACTAGGGGATTTCTTAAATTTATTGATTATGAACTTGGTTGAACTTTTTCATTCATCATAATTGTTGTCTCACTCCTATAAGGTTTATATTACTACTTTATTTTAATTTATAGATTAGAATTCTCCTCATACTAATGATAACCTAACTCACTTTGACATTTAGTTGATGAGGAATGTGAGGTCAGGGTAAGAGACACCAAGAGTTAACTTTTCTTAAAAGAATCATGTTTTTGTTTATACCCAATCCAATTGTAAATAGGTTATTCGTTAGTGTAACCATTTTTATTTTATACTTATATTAGTTTTTAGTAGGTTATGGACTATTTTGTCCTATCTAGTCCTTTTCCATCTCTTTCTCTTTCATCTTAGGTTTCTATTTGGAATTTCATCCTCTTTCTTAATTCATTATTGCTTGTCTTCTATTCATGATTTTTATAAAAATTTATAATCTTTATCAATAAATGATTAATTTCTACATATTGGACAAATCAAGTGAGACTATCAATAGCTTTTGAGAATGATGGAGTTAATAATAATGATGAAGTTGAAGATTCAAGATAGAAGAGAATTAGACTAAAAAGAAAACTTATTTTGATTAGAATATTTGATAAATATAGAGATAAATGTAAAGAAAAAGTGGCTATCATTTAGTATATATTTAGTTATGTTTTTGTTGTTAAGTAATTTATGTATGATATATAACACACGTGTGTAATTTATGTGAATAAGGTTAACTCATCTCAGGACAATAAAAGAGAAAGAGAATCATGTTAGTTTATATTGGATAATAATATTGTGTTATATATTAAATAAATTATGGAAAAAGGATAATATTAAAAAATTATATTATAGTCATTTGTGTAATATCAAAGTTGTTATTATTATTATTATTGTTGTTATTATTATTATATATAAAAAATTAATTAAATAAATTGAAGGCCCAACTTATGCATAGAAAAACTTCTTCTTCTTCTTCTTCTTCTTATTATTATTATTATTATTATTATTATTATTATTATTATTATTATTATTATTATTATTATTAATCTTATTTTTGTTCCATTTTTTTTAGTTGTCTCACAACTAGATAGAAATTTAAGGAATTAAAAAAGAAAAAAATTAGAAATTATCCCTTTAGACAAAGTTGATTAAAATAAATTTAGAAATTTATTATGATTTTAATTAAGAAAAATAAACTAAAAGTTTCTATTTAGAGTAGTAAAAAGGTATGAAGGTATTAATAATAAAAATAATTTTTAGGAGTCTAATAAAATTATATAAAAAATATTTAAAATAGAAACAATATTAGAATATTAAAAATCTCTATTTATTTTTATATTTTAAAATTTTTTCTTGAATTAATGGTTGAGTAAGTGGTAATAGTACGTGTTTGCTTCATTTTCTCTTTCAAAGTTCATCCTAAATAAATCTTTGAAATAATTATATTGTTTTGATGATTCCTTAACATCTCTAACATGAAGAAAAATTGAGAAATTTTTCAAACTACTTAAAAATATAAAAAAGAATAAAATTGGAAAAGAAGGAATGAAGAAGCTTCTCACTTTGATAAAATAGATTCCTTCCATATTATCTTTCTATTTTTCGACATATTCCATCCTTTTTTCTTCATTATTTATCTTCACTAAAAACTTCATAATTTTACTTATTTTTACTTCCTTAAGGATTGTTCTTCCTCTAAGATTGATTTTTCTCTTTGACTCTTCTTATTTTTTCATCATTTCAAACCTTGAAACTTAGATGAACAATGGTGCCAACAATTCAACATAGTACATTCAACTTTCTCCTTGATTTTTGTGTATTTTTGAACTCTTTTGATCCTTACTTATTGTATATTAAGTATTTATGTTCCTGTTAACCTGGGACTTGGAGTTTTGAAAGAGAGATCAAAGAAAACCTCCCTTGATGTAAGGAAAATTTTGGTTATTTAACAAAGTAAGGAAGGATATTTTGATATGCAAATTTAGAGAAAACATGCTAATTAAGGATGAGCTCTCCTAGCTCAAATAAACTTGTATTTATATGTTTGATTGGTTAAATTATGTATGATTGATGTTTGATGGATTATGATGTATGATGTGGAAATTTAAATTGTTTCATAAGTAATTGACATGCATTTTTGATGAATTGTGGTGATTAATAATTGATTGTAATACTTAAGCATTTGCATGTTTGTCCACATAATAATTAGTTTCATTTTATAAATTTGATTAATGATGATTGAAGCCTAAATGAGATTTGTCATGAGTATGAATTACTCTTGAAGACTTCTTAAGATGATTATGTATTGTGGTTAATTTGAGAAAGACATCTTAGTCAACAAGAAAATAGTTTTTAATAAAAAATTTCATCTTAGTTGAAAGCTTTGTAAATCTCCCACTAGGTTTTGAACAAGTTAAATAATTTTATGATCACTTTCCTACTTTATATATTTTAAAAATATTTGACCTAGTTTCAAAATACATTTTTACAATTATTTAAAATATTATTTAATTTTAAGTTTTGAAATATATTTTAATTATAATGTGCACAACTTAGAATTGCAAAATTTTAGTCAGAATTTTGTATGATCAACATTTTATGAATTTTCCCCAAGTTTTGGTTTAGTTGATAAAAAGTATTTTAGAAAGTATATTTTACTTAACTTAATTTGATTACACCTTCACATATAGTTTAGTAATATTTGATGTGTATCGTTGGCTAATTTGGTTAATTTAGTTTTATCATTAAAGGAATGTACAGTAGTCATAATTTAAAATAAATTAAAAATTTAAAAAGAAATAAAAATAAAGCAACTTGCGTATTAACATTTTTATTTATAATTAACAACAAATATCATAGATAATTGAAAAGCTAAAGAAATTTAGAAAAGACAAAAGTTTAAGAACTTTTGAATATCATGTCTAATTGTACATCAATTAACTTAATTTTTATTTAAACGTAAACATTATTTGTTTTATTTTACATGTTTATATTTTCATAATTTCTTCCAGAACTTACATCATGTGTATGCGTTCAACACTAAAAATCAAAAAATATTCTTGATTGCTGCTGATTGTCTCACTTTGCACATAGCTTCTAAGACATCTTTTTTTGACACAGTGATTCCTTTTCCTTCAGTCATATCAATTTTGTTTTCACTAGTTCGTTTCCACTCAAAACATTGAATTAATAAGGCCAAAGTTAAACCAACTGTGCGTTGAGCCAAGTTTACTCCAGGACAAGCCCTCCTTCCTAACCCAAATGCAATTAACTTGTTTGCTTCACCTTCTTTCTCAAACCTCTCAGGCTTAAAAATTGTAGGGTCATTCCACAACTTGGGGTCTCTATGAATGGCCCAAGCATTCACTAACAAAATTGTGTTTTTTGGAAAATTATATTCTTCAATGATGCAATCTTCTGAAGATAAATGAGGTACTAACATTGGAGCAGCAGGATGCAAACGAAGTGTCTCATTGATAATGTTTTGAAGATAAGGGAGATTTGGAATGTCACACTCATCAACTAGGCTATCTGAACCTACATGAGTATCTAATTCATTTTTTGCCTTTTGCAATATTTCTGGATGATTTAATAAGTTACACATTGCCCATTCTAAAGTTACAGCTGATGTATCGGTTCCTGCAAGAAGCATAATCTGTAAAATCCAACAAAAAAATTATCAATGCAACGAATAATAAAGAAACAAATTAATCATTATTTTTCTTTAAAATTAATATGTATGTATTTTCTAAGCTAATTCGTATATCATAACTCAATGGAAAGGAGCTGAAAATGCACATCTTGTACTACTCTGAATAAAATGGTTAATTTAATTTGAAAAATAAGATACAAGCAGTAGGTTATCAAATTATTCATTAGTCAAAATAAATTATTTGAGAAAAAATAGTAATATATTACTTTAATTAAATATTTTATTTTATTTTTATTTTATTTGTATCTTATTTTTATTAAGTGTTTCATTATTCTCAATCGTAGTGAGTCAATGTCAGACAAAATTTGTAATAAGTACTGATGACAAAAATTAAATAAACATTCAATTTTACTTTATAAATAAATATTTTTAAAGAAAAATAATATAAATTGAATACATTTTATGTCATAAATTTTTTTTTACATAATTATAAATTTTGAGATAAAAATATTTAATAAAAAATTATTAAATAAAGTAAAACTAATTTTAATTAATTTCTCTTTTACTATATATATATAACTTTTTATAGATGTACACATATATAATTTTTGAAGAAAATATATTAATTTATAAAAATAAGAAAGTGCAGAAATAATTAATTTAAAACTAGTATATGGAGAATCAAAATTTGAACCAAGCAAATCAAAATTTTGCATGTTTGAATCAAGTTAGTTTGATTAGGTTGAACTAAAAATGTTTAAATTTAATTTAAATTTAAAATTTAAAATTTACCTTTTTTATATAGATTTAAACTGTTTCATTTTACTACCTTTAACTTGTTTTAAATTTTTAAATTGGCCCAAAAATTAAAAATTAATTAAATTCAAAAAGAAAAAAATTAAAAACTATAAAAACTATATTTTAAACAATGATCTCATCTGGTTTGATTTTCAATTTTTATTCTTAAAACCTAAATGAACCAAATTAAAGCATACCTATAATATATTAATATTAATTTTTATATCATATTTTAATATAAAAATATTAGTTTATCTACTCTCATATTCTTATTTCTCTTATTTTTTTTTAAAGACAGTCTAATTTGAAAAATATTTTTATTTATTTATTTACTAAAATATTATTTATTTTATCCTATTTTTTGCTTTCAGAATTTTTTTTACAAAATATAATAAAAATAAAAAAATATTTTAATATTTTTCTATGCAAAATTTTAAAAATAAAAAATAAAATAAATATTGGAAATTTTCAAATGAAGCACATTAAAAATATATATAGTGAATATTTAGATATTATATGATACAATATGTTGATAATATTAAATATTATAATTTTTGATAAAAATTATTATTTATTTTTTAATATGATATTGGATACAAATTGAAAAAATTAATTAAAATAAAAAATGAAAACAAAATATTTTTGCATGCTAAATGACATCAGATCTTGTCTTCTTTGCCAACAAATTCAACCATTTCTTATAATTTCATCCTATATTAGTATATATTTTCTATGTTATTTATTATTTTAATAGTTATATTAAATTTTAATTTTTTTAAATTACCCATCTTTAATCTAAACTAGAAGTTAAACTAAAATTATATAAAAATAAATAAATAACATAAAAAATAAAAACTAAAAACTAAATTAATCAATAAAAAATTAATTTCATGTAATTTAATTTTAATTCATATTTAAATAAAATTATGTATTATATTTATATTTGGTTCATAAATTTTTTTTATATAAAATTTAAATTAAATCAAACGTTGAACATTTCTAAAAAAAGAAATTCTTTTTCTTTCAAGTTTTGTGCTTTCTTACAACGCGAGGGCCAGGGCACACAGGTCAGCGATCGGGTCTCTTGGGGCCACACACATACATGCCATTTAATGATCCATCATGGGCCTGTATTCTTATCTTCTTTTCATATATTTTTTCTATGCTTTCTTAAAGACTTTTCAAAGATATTTTTGACATTTTTTTATATAATATTTTTATAAAATTTAAAAAATATTTATTATCTCTTATATCTATATTTTATTATTATTAATGAATTAAATAAAATATAATTAATATAATCATTAAAAAATTATTTTAAATAAGAACAACTTAAAAATATATTAATTTTAAAAATTAATATATTCATTATTTTTTTATATATCTTTAATATGCTTAATATTCATAGTAAGAAAAATCTTATAAAACATATAGAATACTATTTTGTTTTATTCGTTCTACACACTAAACCTGTCCAATCTTGAATATGTGGACACCAGTTCACTAATGACGGTGAAGACACATGGAGACCAAAAGGACTTGGTGTGATCAATCACGTAATCTTGACAATAATTAATAACTGCATATCTATTTCAGTTTATTTTTAAAAAATTAATTTAATTTTTTCAATTTTTTAAAAGATAATTAAAAATAATTTTATTAATCCTAATTTTAAACTTTTATTAAAATTATTTATTAAACTTATATATTTTTTATATAATGAAATTTATTTTTCAACTAAAACTTACTATTTTTTACATATTTCAAACTAATCTTTAAATATTAATACTAACATTTTTTTCAAAATTATATTTCAAGAATAATAATATTTAAAATTATGATCTATTTTACGAGATTCGAATCTAATGATTATAAATTTGTTTTAAAAAAGTATAATAATAATATAATTAAAAAGCTGTATGTATGCAGATAAATGAACTGCATTCATTTGTTTTAAACATGAGCTACATATAAAAAGGATAAAAAAACATAGAGTAATAATTACCAGAGCAAGTCCTTTGATGATTTCATCAGTATAATATTCTGGCTGGGATTGTTGTTGAATTAGGAGATGATGTATCATAGTATTGGCATGTGGTTTCCCATTACGATGCTCATCAATGAGTTGTTGTAAGAATGCATCAGTTCTCTGGCCAAGTTTCTTTAGCCTTTTTTCGAAATTGTGATAATCAAACCACCTCAAAAATGCTAAGAAATCTCCTGGGTTGCTTGCTCCAGCAAAAGCCACCAATTCTTTGATAATCTCTCTAAATTGCTTTGCTTCCTCCACATCACTCACATCACAGTCCTCACCATAGTACCTTTTCCCCGAAATCATCCTTATAATAGTGTTAAACGTCATTTCTGAAAATCTGGACCTAAGTTCTACTTTACCAAACTTATTCAGCGAGTTTTGTGCTAGATTTTTTATAAGCCTCGTGATCTCGTCCTTTCGGATTTCCAAGAAAGAGTTTAAACGGTGAGAAGAGAGAACTTCGAGTGAAACGATGCGGCGAAGATCGCGCCAATGGTCACCGTAGGGAGATAGTGATAAGGTGGTGTGGTTGTAACCGATGTACTTGCCCATGAGAAATTTAGGACGGTTTGCCAAAACGATGTCGTTTTTGGTAAAACATTCTTGAACTGTAGAGTATGATGAAACGACAATCACGAGACGGGAACCGAACTGGAGAGAAAAGATTTGGCCGTATTTTTGTGATATGTCATACAATGTGCGGTGGAGTGGCTGTTTGAGTTGATGGAGGTTTCCAATTATAGGGAAAATAGGTGGACCTGGTGGAAGGTTCCTGAATTTTCTTGTTTGGAACACTAGGTTAAGGGAGAGAACAAAAATGATGGCAATAATGGAGAAATAAAAAAGATTCATACTTCAAATACTGAAGCTTGCTGAATTCTGGATTGTGTTTTTGGGTGCTATTTTGGTAACTACTCACTGTGTGGCCAAGATAATGTTTGGAATTGGATGATTTGACCATCCACTTGCACATGGGTTTATATAAAGGCTTGTAGATGTAAGCTCTTATGTAAGTGATAAGTCTATTCGTGGACATAAATTTCACGAAGAAAATGAAGAAAAAGTGATAAGTCTCTTCGGTAAGTGCTTACGTAATTATGTTGATTTAAGTACCTTAAAAGTGTATTTTTTAAAACAAATAAGTATTTGTTATATTAGAAATAAAGTATAATAAAAATTTATTTCTTAAAATAATTTTCATTGTTAGTTGCTTAAAATCAATTAACTTTAAGATAAAGGATGATAAAGTATGTTTTATATTATTCAGGTAGATTAATATATTAACCAGAAGGAAGTGAAAAAGTAAAAGAAAAAATAATCTATTTGAAAGTAAATAAAACAGGATGAAAACAAGAGAAAAATAACAAATATGATATGATAAAATATAAAAATATAATAGAATAAAAATATTTTTAAAATTTATATAATTAAAATTAAAAATAAAAATAAAAGATATATTTCAAAACTTATCTTTTATTAGATGTGAAATTGAGGGTAAAAATAATCTTTCCTTTTGTTTTTTATTTTAACTATTTTAAAATTATATTTTATATTATTTATTTTTTGTTATTTTTAAGTTTTATTCAAATAATCGGATTTTTATTTATATTTCCTTTATTTTTTATTTTACTCGTCATTCAAACATATTTATATTTGAAATAAAAATAAATATTGAGATGAATAATAATAAGAGGAAAATTTCAATAAATTTTAGAAAATGAAAAAAAAAATATATCTAACAAATACATTTTTAATTTTTCTAATAAAGTAAAATAAAAAAACTAAAATTTATTTTCTTACTAATTTGATCGGATTGAAAGTAAAAGAAAAAGAATATGGTTATAAAATAAACTAAAAGTCCCTAATAAAAAAATTAGAGGCAACAAGAAATAAAATTTTATAGTGAAAAGAAAAAAAATAAACACCAAATACAATCAACATTTCATTAAAAAGATTATTAAAAAGATTACAAAGTGTATCAATGTGATTTGAATCAATAAATGAGCTTTTGTTAATATGATCTGATTAAGAGAAGATGCATGATAAAGTTTAAAATTAGGGTATTTTAATATTTTTTTAAAAAAAATTACCTCACACTTCTTTTTTCTTTATTTGGACATCAAATTAATTTTAATATAAAATTTTTCATTTCTTCCCCATTTAAAATGTTACAAACGAGTGCGGTGAAATTTTAGATTTTTTTTCCTTCACTTTTCAATTAAAATAAATGCTAATTTTATTCTTAAAACAAAATCACTGAATTTAATTAGATTTTTTGAAAAAAAAATTTACTAAATAATATTTACTAAATAATATTTTAAGATTGTAAGTATAAGATTTAAAATTGTCTTTCCGTTTGAGACAACATTTTTAAGGATCAACTTAGGTTTCTATTAATTTTATTATAAAATAATTAAGTTGGAAAAAAATTTAAATTTTAGAGAAATAATCATGTAATAAAAATAAAAATATTGAAAGTTTAAAATATTTTATATTTATAAATTTAAAATAAAGAGTTTGTAATATTTTTAAAGACTAAATTAAATTAAGTGATATTTGGTGTAGATTTAATTTGTTGTTAATTAATAATTTTGATACTTGAAAAGTAAAACATAGATGTTTTGTTTGGATAATGTTAAATAAAAGAATAAGAATAGAATGGTAAAAAACAAAAAATAAAAAATAGAATGATAAAAAATAGAAGGATAAAAAATATACTTATAAAAAATAAAATAAAAATAAAATAAAATAAATGAGTTGTTTCAATAAATATAAATAAAAAATTATTATTTTGTTTGTATAGTTAAAAAAATAAAAAAATAAATTGATAATAGAAATTTTATTTAAAATAAATTGATAATAAAAAAAATAAATTCTGGACTTAGTACAATAAACACGAAGATGTGACCCAAAAAAAAGTAAACTCTCACATTGGTCTGAACGGTGATGACTAGTCCATGAGTTTTAGTCAACTAGTTAACATTGTTAAGTTTAATGAACACTATTGTCATCACAAATGACATTCTCAGCATTTGGGGAAGAAAATGGTGGGAAGGGGGATGAGAAGTTAAGTTTCTTAGTAGGATTCTACCTTATATTTAGTGTCAACATTTTTAACCTAACCACTTTTAGTTTATTTAGAAACATGACATGCATACAAGTTCACTTTTAAATTTTTAAAATATCTTTAGCTAAGGTGGATTTCTTTTTATAGTTATAGAAGCTAACTTCTATCACAAGCATACAAGTTACTTATTCTAGATTTCATACGTCTTACATACTCTTGAGATTACATTATATTATATCACAGATATCATTTGACTATCATTATATTCATTCCTTAATCATAATTCTTCTCATTTTTTCATCACTTTCTTAATGCTAATCTATATAATAGGCATATCATACATTTTAGTCAAAAATAATTTCGCTTCACTGATTCTACTACTCTTCCTTCTATTATTAGAACATGATTTCATTTCTTGATGGTCATTACCATCATAATTATTAAAGATCTAGTACTTCATAATAGAAGGATTTTTGGAGAATCCTTTTCTCTTCATCTTAGAAGGACCATTTTCCTTCTAAATATGCACAATGTACATTAAGGGTAATATTAACTTTTTATATAAGTTAATTTTTTAGTAATCTTATAATTAATTAGATTTCTTTTTAAAGCTTCCAGATAACATGCATGCTCAAACAATAATCAATATGTCATGCCCACATAATTTCAAATCCATTCAAGCTTCACATCTATATCTGTAAACATCCAATTATGTCTGAGACCTCCCGTCGTTAAATTAACTGGTGAACCGACTCTAATTTAAATAATAAGCGGATATTAGATTATATGTACAGAAAAACATGCAAACAGAAGAAAAAGAAAAACTGAAAAGAGAAAATAATAATAAAAAAGAAATAGAAAAAATATATATATATATATATAAAATAAATAATAATAAATAAAAAATTCTAAAAAGGAAAGTGAAAAATAAAAAATATAATGAAAATAATGAAAAATAAAATCTAGGAAAAGGAAATAAAAACTAAAAATCTGAAAATAAAATTAAAAAAAAAACTAAAAATCTGAAAATAAAAATAAAAAAAAACTAAAAAAATGAAAATAAAACAAAACTAAAATCTGAAAGGAAAAGTAAAAATTAAAAATCCGAAAATTAAAAAACTAAAAAAACCGAAAATAAAAACAAAAGTAAAATCTGAAAAAAAAAAGTGAAAATTAAAAATCCGAAAATTAAAAAGACTAAAAATCTAAAAAGAAAATTAAAAAGTAAAAATGTGAAAATAAAAAAACAAATAAAAACTAACTAAAATCTGAAAACAAAAACAAAAATAAAATCAAAAAATTAATTAAAAATATGAAATAAAAACAAAAACAAAAAATCTGGAGTAAAATTAAAAAATAATAAAAAATATGAAATAAAGAAAAAATAATAAAAAGGAAAAAGGAAAAGCAAAATTCTTTTATGAATTGAATAAAAAAAATCAAAACAAAATAAAAGAAAAAGAAAAGTTCGATAAAATCCCTAAATAGGGGTGAAGGCAACCAAATGGGGTTCCCTGGGTTTTGGGAGAAAAGATTTAGCTGGAAAAAGAGAAGAGGAGGCTCCGCAAGAAAGAAAAAGAGGCAAAGCAAGGAACGATTCTCTTCTCCTTCCAAAGACACTTAGAGTTGCTGGATTTGTGAGAGGTTCTCTTCCTCCGATTCTTCACTACGAGTAGAGCAGGTTAGTAACTTCACCTAATTACAATGCTCCAAGTTATTAGCCTTCATCATATCTTGATTTACTAGTTAATGACGATTAGAAGTAGAACTCTGAAATTCGTAATGAAAACCAAATCGAATGCAACTGCAATTGTGAATTCAAAAAGATCGGCGTGAACCTTGAATTAAGAAAGTATGTGTTATGAAGGAATTCGACTCACCCACGAGGATCAGACTATAATTAATGAATTCCTTTAAAATCTTGAATTCGCACGTCTTAAATCTAAAGAATCCATGCAATATGAGTGAGGAGTGTTGATTTCTGAGTAATGAGCGTATGGGAATCGAGCTATAACATGAAATATGAGTGGACCCATGCTCTCAGTAGAACAATGATAGCATTTCTTCCCTGAAAAACAGGAATACTCGATCCAAATAACCACACAAGTGCTCAAGGGGCTGAGGCCATAGTCATTGGTGGGTAGACTGAGCAAGAGAAGGGAAATAAGATCAAAAGCAGTGATGCTTTGCACCCTTGTAGGAGTGCTCGAAGGGCACGGTCGTAGTTGAACCTGAAGGAGGTTGAGAGAGGTAACCGTAGGGGCTTAGGAAACTGTTCAACCACGGATAGGAGATGTGGTCCACTATGCTTCCTAAAGGGTTCCACTGGTCTAGGGCCAGTCTGATCTCCACCTTCACCTTAACCTTGTCGAGCCCACAATCCTCCCCCATCGATGGTGAGTATAAGGCTAGGAACCTAGGAGAACAATCCTCGAAGTCGAGAGAAAGGAGGTTGCCTTTAACCCCATCAGTCCTACTCTTCTTTTTCGAGGGGACTGCCAAGTGCATATAAAACCCCTGGAGTATCCCGACGTTGCTAAAACCCCCATGTAGCAGTTCTCCTTCAAGCAAGGCCAAGCATGAAGACTACAAGTTAGGCAGGGAAGCCATAAGGTGCACTAAGCGTCGCACAACTTCGTTACAAGTCAGAGGAATCCACGTGATGGCCAAGTAGTCTTCACTCAAAGCCATACGAACGCGAGCGGTTGAGCGTCAGTAACATCACACCACCTAAGTACAACAACACCCCACATCAGTACCTCTGGAGGGTACAACAAGTTGATTGCGTGTCGCCCAGCACATGCCCCTCGAGCGGGTCACGAAATGATGTTGAACCTGAGGCGAGGAGGAGCGGCCTGAAAGCAAAATCCTGAACCCCTGAAGATGCATGGAGTTAAGAGGTTGGGGCAGACCCCATCAAGACCCTGCTAAGCATATGAAAACTGGAGAAGAGAGCCTCTCATGCAACCCCATACTACCTGATTCAATAAGAAGAATAAAAAGTGTTCGCCACGACGAGCCTCACGTCCCAGACCCACGTTGCAGAGGCATACGACCACCAGGAAGGGGAACCAGTCCCGACCTCAGCTAGGCAAGGCCATGCTTAGACACCCAGGGGAAGAAGGAAACCCATATGAAGACTTCAAGAGAGGGTGGATACAGGAGAGCAACCGAACCTGCATGGGCTACCTTGGCCTCTCAACCCTCCTAGGAACTGCCCCCTAGCCACGAGGACCCCCTGGACGCTTGAGAAGGAGGCCCAGCCAATCGGCCATGTAGGTCGAATGCCATGCAGGAGTAGAAGCTTGCTTCCCTTGGCATGCACTCGTGGACATTCACAACCAGGGAAAGAGGCCAAGACGCATGGGTCCCACAGATTACTTTTGGCAGCAGACAAATATTCACCCTTCTCCCTCCATAATTACAGGTTCACCCCTGGATCTTCCCATAATTACAGGTTCACCCTTGGACTTTCCCACAATTACAGATTCATCCCTCGACTTTCCAAAAATTACAAAACTGCCCCCCCAATTCCCAAAATTACAAAACTGCCCCTTAAATTCCCATAATTACAATTTTAACCTCTAATTTTCCACTCCCTAACTCCATTTACACCCCCTAATTTCTCATAATTCTAATTTTACCCCCATACTTCTCCAAAAGTTCAAACAAAATTTCCTTCTTTCCAAAAATCAAGTTCTTTGTCTAATAGCCAAAACAAATTCTCCTCTTGGACCCTTTTCCGTAAAATAATTTTTTTAAATTTTGGGATCCTTGGTCTCACGCAATGGGCTCTAAATGAGGAACTGGCGATTCACCTGTTGTTCAATGTTTAACAGTCTGTATAGGCCCCCGTGCTGCCGTAGCCGCCTCGGGCCTTCTGCATGAGTGGACTAAAGGTCCTTTCAAAAATAAAATTATTTGTAAATATTTTGGGATCCTTGGTCTCACGCAATGGGCACTAAACGAGGAACTGGCGGTTCACCTGCTGTTCAACGTTTAACAATCTGTACAGGCCCCTGTGCTGCCGTAGCCGCCTCGGGCCTTATGCATGAGGGGACTAAAGGTCCTTTCAAAAATAAAATTATGTGTAAATATTCTGAGATCCTTGGTCTCACGCAATGGACTCTAAACGAGGAACTGGCGGTTCACCTGCTGTTCAACATTTAACAGTCTGTATAGGCCCCCGTGCTACCGTAGCCGCCTCGGGTCTTGTGCATGAGTAGACCAAAGGTCCTTTCAAAAATAAAAAATTCTTTTTTCAAATGTTTTGGGATCCTTGGTCTCACGCGACGGGCTCTAAATGAGGAACTGGCGGTTCACCTGCTGTTCAACATTTAACAGTCTGTATAGGCCCCATGGTGCCATAGCCGCCTCGGGTCTTGTGCATGAGTGGACCAAAGGTCCTCTCCAAAATAAAAGGTTCCTTTTCAAATACTTTGGGATGCTTGGTCTCACGCAACGGGCTTTAAGCGAGGAACTGGCGGTTCACCTGCTGTTCAATGTTTAACAGTCTGTATAGGCCCCCATGCTGCTGTAGCTGCCTCGGGTCTTGTGCATGAGTGGACCAAAGGTTCTTTCCAAAGATGCTTTCAAAATATCACATTTCTTTCAAATACCTCTGAAGGTCAAGCCTTCACAAACCAGATCTACGTAAGCCTTGAGTTTCCCATTGCACCGGGGAATACGTAGGAGCAGGATGAAGTCCCGTCAGGCTAACCTCCATCAAGTATTTATTTTCACTCTAATTAAAGGGATCAAATCATCTTCAAATAATCACACACTCAGTTTAAGGGTATCGTTCTTTGAAACGGGCGAATGGGGTGCCTAACATCTTCCCCATTCGTAACCGACTCCCGAACCTAAATTTCATTCTCAAGTCAGGGTTTTTTCCAAATCTTCTCCCTTAAATAAAAATTTGGTGGCGACTCCACACAATCGAATAAAATTCATTTTCAAAATTTTAGCGAGTTCGTCGTCTTGTCGGAATCACGGTTGCGACAGATGGCGACTCCACTGAGGACTTTAGAGAGTCAAGCCCAACAAAATTGAGTGTGTTTAATTTAGATCCCTCCCTTATTTATATGCATGTTTTATTTATTGCCTGGTTTATTTATCTACTTATTTATCCGCGATTTATTGGTTTGTTTATTCTCTGTATAACCTTAGGGTAGACAAATAATAAATTACTGTACATATTTGCGCAATTTCCCCAATTGTAGGTATCCCAAATAATGTGCCCTCCATACATTGCATTACATTTTATCATGAGTGGGGGCCCTATACCCCGGTCTAAGTGCTGCCTAGGATTAGAGGGATCTAGTGGTGTCACGCTGGGGCCTACATCCTGTGTGGCTATCACGAAAATCCCAGCTAGAGTGCGTCCTATTCATAATGCCCCGCAACTAGTGGCTACTTCTACTGTTGTGGCAAGCATTATGGACTGGAACTTGGCTCTAGTGACCTCTACACCTGTAGGATTACGTACCACCTTGGAGAGGTTCATGCATTAAAAGCCCTAGATCCATAGGACAGGTTACCCCGCTAGGACATAAGGAGGGCACACTCTGGTTACTCGGCATCTATTCTATAAGCATTTTATTTACCTGCAATGGGGGAACGGATAAAAATCTCAAAATAAAGAAGAAAAAAAAGAGAGAGAAAAAAAGAAACTCCAAAAAAGGGAGAGGAAAAAGAAAGAAAAAGAAATAAGTGAAAAGATAATAGATAAAATAAGGGGAAATAATAAAAGGGGGAGAGAAGAAAGAAAAGAAAGGAAAAAGAAAAAAAAAAAGAGAAGAAGGAACAGAAGAAAAGACAAAACAAAAGAAAAAAAGGGAGAGAAAAACCGGCAATAAAAATAATTTAACCATATTTATTGTCTTCATTATGCATCATGCATTAACCCTATTCATCCCGGAGTCTAACATGTTTACTTTGTTTCTTTTTTCTTTTGGGGGGGCCAGATTCTCACGGACTGTCATAAAAGAGGTGAGATGGAAATTAATATGGAATCCGGGCAGTTGAAGAAGAGGAGATGCATTGGGGTCAAGGTGATTGACCTGGGCGAGCTTGAAATGCTTGGGAACAAGTTGTCAAGCATACAACAGATGTCCTTCTGCAAAAAATATGGCAACATACTGAAGCTACTAAAGGTCCAGGTACAGGAAGGGGCCCTCACGACCATGGTGCAATACTACGACCCTCCCTTTCGATGCTTCACATTTCCAGATTTCCAGCTAGCTCCTACCTTGGAGGAGTTTGAACAAATTTTGGATCTGCCGTTGGAAGGGAGTAGGCCATATCAGCACTTGGAACATCATTCCACCTTCCGAGTCGCCGCACAGGCCCTAGGTCTACAGTCCGGAGATCGGCTGACTGATTACCAAACCAAGAGCCTAGTCAAAGGGTTCACCAGGGAGTTCTTGGAGGAAAACATGCAATACTTGGCCGGCAGCAACCAGTGGGCCGTGTACATGGACGTGCTAGCTCTCACCATTTACGGGCTGGTGCTTTTCCCTTACATGGAGGATTTCGTGGATTTAAATGTCGTGGACATATTCTTGGCAAGGAGGAACAAAGCGGAAAACCCTGTTACAACTTTATTGGCAAACGCCTATAGTACGCTGAACTTTTGCCATGAAAAGAAGAGAACGAGGTTGATTTACTGTTTGCCTTTATTATATGTGTGGATAACAACCCACATCTTCAAGAGGAACACGAAGATACAATGCCCGGTATCAGATTTTCTGTGTTACCAGATAAAATCCATGAGTAATGATGAATGGCCAGCTCACTTCGCCGGCCTAACCGAGGAGCGGATCAGATGGCAACCTTCATGGCAACAAAAAACAAGCATCATCTATCATTGCAAGGGGTTCCCAAACGTATCGCTTATGGGAGCCAAGGGTTGTATCAACTACAATCCAATACTGGGGCAAAGGCAGCTAGCTTATCCTTTCAAGACCCTGCCATCAAACGAGCAAGTGACCCCTTTCTTCTTGAAATATGAAGGAGATTTTGCCTATAGTCTCAGGAAGGTTCGAGAAGCTTGGGAGGATGTCACGCGCAAAGGAAAAGAGCTGGGAGTTCGGAGCTGTGCCGCCAAAGAAGAGTACAAGCAGTGGGTCAGAAACAGGGTACAACAAACCAAATTTCCATTCAGACCTTCGGCCATCCCTTCCGGAAGTCAACCTCCACCCACCGTATTCAAAGACGAGGCTATGAAGAATTTGAAAGAAAAATTAGAGGCCATGACTAAGAAGAACAGCCGGCTAGAAGAAGAGCTCCTAAAAACTCAGCAAGAGTGTGCCGTATTAAACAGGGAAAAACAGGTGAACGAAGCTGTCATAGAGAGCATTCGAGAACAACAAAAAGGCGAACGCGAGCACGCCGCCCGAGTTCACCTAAACCTCCAAGCAGTTAACAAGGAGCTCGGGATGAGAGTCCAAGAGAGGGACGCCGCGCTCCAAGAGAACCAACAACTGAGAAGTGCTGTGCGACAAATGAGGGCTAGACTCCACACGATCAAGGAGGAGAAAAACCAGATCCTAGCCGTAAAAGATAGAATCCAATTGGAGGCGGATTATGTGATTGAGGAAAGGAACGACCTACTGCAACAGGTAGAAGAGATGAAGAAGCAGATCGATGGCCTACTTATAGCATGGTAAAATGAAGTAAACGAAGAAAAGTTGAAGGTCATCGAAGTCATACGAATGCAGCAAAGGGGCATAAGCGACATACAAGATGAGAACAAGTGGTGCAAAGATACGACTGATCATTAGACCAAGTGTTTCGACAAGTTGCCCAGCCTGGCAAACACAGCAATAGAGGAAGTGCCACAACTACTTAAGAAGGCTGAAGCGTCGCTACATCCGCTCCACACATCGCTACATCCGCTCCACAAGCCACTTAGAAACATGATAGGAAAATATGTAGTAGTATACTTTGATGATATCTAGGTATACTAAAAAACATAACAGGAGTATGTTGCACATATTAAGCAAGTTCTCTTAGTTTTAAGAGAAAAACACTTGTTTAAAAATCTAGAAAAATGTTCTTCCTATTTTGATCATATGATCTTTCTAGGCTTTGTCATAGCACATATGGGGTCCAAGTTTACCAAGAGAAGGTCAAGGTCATTCAAGAATGGCTAACTCCCCAAAATGATGGAGAAGTTAGGAGTTTATATGGCTTGACAAGCTTTTATAGGAGGTTTGTCAAGGATTTTAGCACAATCATTTCTCCATTCAATGAACTTGTAAAGAAAAATGTAAAATTTCTTTCTGGGAGAAACAACAAAAAGCCTTTGGCACTCTAAAATGAAGGCTTATTAAGGCACCAACTCTTGCTTTATCCAATTTTGATAAATTCTTTGAACTGGAGTGTGATGCCTCAAACATAGGGATAAGAGCAGTACTTATCCAAGAAAGACATCTCATTTCTTACTTTAGTTAGAAAAAAAAAGGATGCTCTTAAATATCCTATCTATCATAAAGAGCTTTATGCTCTTATCAATTTCTTAGAAACTTGGCAATATTATTTGTTATCCAAAGAATTTTTAATCCACAATGATCATGAATCATTGAAATGACTTAAGGTCCAAGGTAAACTCAACAAGAGAAATGTTAAGTGAGTAAAGTTTCTTGAACATTTCGCTTATGTTATTAAACATGAGAAGGGAGTTAGCAACAAATTTTTAAAGCCCAATCTAGGAGGCACACCCTATTAGCCTCCCTAAGTGCCAAATTACTAGAATTTAAGCACCTTTAGGAGTTGTATACAAACTATGTAGATTTTGGAAAACTCTACAAAGATTGTGAACATAAGGCATGTATTGAATACTTTAGGCATAAGGAACTATTGTTTAGGAAGAACTGGTTGTGTGTGCCTAAGGTTCCATAAGAGATCTTTTCTTAAAGGAATCTCATGAATAGAGTTTGATGGGGCCTTTTGGCACCCAAAATACCTTTATCATCCTAAAAGAAAACTTTTTTTGGCCTCATATGGATAGTGATATCCAAAGGTATTACTAGAGGTGCATTATCTATAAATAGGCCAAATCCACAACTAAGCTCCATGGCCTATATACACCCTTACCAGTCCCTAATTTCTCTTAAGTAGACATTAGCATAAACATTGTCTTAAGGCTAACTAAAACCTAAAGGGATGGTAACTATCTTTGTGATAGTGGATCATTTTAGTAAGATTGTCCATTTTATTCTTTGACACAAAGTGAAACACCCTAAAAATGAAGTTTGATTTACACTTAAGTCGTATTAGCAGTTTCATTATTAGACCGTTACATCATGATGCAGAATTCTTTTACCTTGTGTTTGGATGAGACATTTTAAGGAGGAAAAGTAACTTTTGAGAGAATTTAAAATTCTAGAAATCGAAATATCCTGTTTGGGTAGTTTTTTGTAACGAATTTCAAATTCCATGAATTTTGAGGAAGTATTTTAACAAACTAAAATGAGAGAATTTAAAATTTCTCCAAAATAGGTGGAATTTAAAATTTCTCAAAGTTTCTCAACTTATTCTCATGAACAACATTTCTCTCATTATTCTCTTTTCGTGTTATTCTCTTATTGCTCTGTTATTCTCTCCAATCTTTCTCTTGTATCTGGATATAATATTTTTATTATTAAATAATATAATCATATTTTTCTATCAGTACATATGTTGGGTTATTATTCTATTTAAATATATTGCATAATAAAAATATTTGTATATCTAAATTTTCCCGTGAATAAAAAAAGTATAGGAAAAATTAAGGAAAATCTATAAATATTAAAATATAAAACTTTGTATATGCTAAAAATTAAATTATTTAATCTAAATAAAAAATTTAAATACAATAATTTAAAATTCATTAAATCTAAATTTCATCATCCAAATAAATAATTTTAAATATAAAAAATTTAAATTCTTTTATCCAAATAAAATATTTTTAAAATGAAAATATTTAAATTGAAAGCATTTAAATTTCTAAATATTTCAAATTCCTTGAAATGTTGAAAGCTCCATCCAAGGCACAAGGTTAAGAAATTATTGATATTGAAAATACAAGAAAATTTTTCTTTCAAAACTTTTGATAAAAAAATGCAAGTCTCGTTGTAACAATTAACGTGGCTTAAATTAAAAATATAGACATTATCACTCGTGTCAATTTGATCGTATAATAATACAACCATACAAATAGTACAAATACATATTAATTATATAGACTTAATTTTTGTTACAACTACTTATATTCAAAAGTCAGCATAAACATTTATATAATATGAGTTGCACAAACATTATAGTCACACAGTCCATTAGGTTAAAAGAAAAAATAAGTTAAGGCATTAGTACCTTTACATACCTACTTATACATATTATAGTTACTATCCTATATACTGATTATTTGTTATACATTCATCATTAACTATATTACAGAAATGTACATTATTAGGATGGAACACAACTTCAACTTCATT
Organism: Canavalia ensiformis; assembly: GCA_026541065.1. Classification (NCBI taxonomy): domain Eukaryota; kingdom Viridiplantae; phylum Streptophyta; class Magnoliopsida; order Fabales; family Fabaceae; genus Canavalia; species Canavalia ensiformis. Next base: position 185,686 of record JAMKYM010000327.1, on the reverse strand, counting down.
CAATCTAGGTAACACTTCAATAGTGGGGGCCTCAACACTCTAACCACGTGCTCTTGTCCAACGCGTAAAAGGCTCCATCTCCTATCTCTTGATAAGCCTGAAGTGGGTATGGTTTGGGAAAAGGGGAGCTATCCTAGGAAGACCATACATGGGAGGAATTGTAATAATGCAAGAGTGTGTGTAAGTCACTTTCTTCTTCGGAAGAAAAAGAGACTTCCATGTGTGCTACCAAGGATTCCTAACACATTGATGGTAAAGGAAAAACCACATTAGGTTGAAAGGTCTCCAAAGGTATGGAGAAGTCGGTAATAGCAAATTCTGGACTTAGTACAATAAACACGAAGATGTTACCCAAAGAAAAGTAAACTCTCACATTGGTCTGAACGGTGATGACTAGTCCATGAGTTTTAGTTAACTAGTTAACATTGTTAAGTTTAATGAACACTATTGTTGTCACAAATGACATTCTCAGCATTTGGGGAAGAAAATGGTGGGAAGGGGGATGAGAAGTTAAGTTTCTTAGTAGGATTCTACCCTATATTTAGTGTCAACATTTTCAACCTAACCACTTTTAGTTTATTTAGAAACATGACATGCATACAAGTTCACTTTTAAGTTTTTAAAATATCTTTAGCTAAGGTGGATTTCTTTTTATAGTTATAGAAGCTAACTTCTATCACAAGCATACAAGTTACTTATTCTAGATTTCATACATCTTACATACTCTTGAGATTACATTATATTATATCACATATATCATTTGACTATCATTATATTCATTCCTTAATCATAATTCTTCTCATTTCTCCATCACTTTCTTAATTCTAATCTATATAATAGGCATATCATACATTTTAGTCAAAAATAATTTCGTTTCACTGAATCTACTACTCTTCCTTCTATTATTAGAACATGATTTCATTTCTTGATGGTCATTACCATCATAATTATTAAAGATCTAGTACTTCATAATAGAAGGATTTTTGGAGAACCCTTTTCTCTTCATCTTAGAAGGACCATTTTCCTTCTAAATATGCACAATGTACATTAAGAGTAATATTAACTTTTTATATAAGTTAATTCTTTAGTAATCTTATAATTAATTAGATTTCTTTTTAAAGCTTCCAGATAACATGCATGCTCAAACAATAATCAATATGTCATGCACACATAATTTCAAATCCATTCAAGCTTCACATTTATATCCAACAAGAGCATCATGTAACATATCTTTTAATTTTCTAAATAAATCAAGATTCTATTTCATATAATTTATACACATATTTGTGTACTCAAGAAGCAACATAAAAATTTAGCATAATTATTTTAATTATGAACCTACATCCTAATCAAAATTTCTTAATTATGCTTGATATAAATTTTTTGGACAACATACAACATTCCTCCAAGAATTTGTTCATCTTGCTTTATTCCTTAAGATTTGTGAGAAATCTCTCATAGAAACTTAGTTCACTCATCCTTCTAAGTTGCCTCTCAACCTTTACTTTTCTCAAAGATTAAGTTTCTCTTAATATTTTTAATGTAAGTTCATGAAATGGTGGAAGCTTAGATTAGTTGGTTGAATGGCCTATTTAGGTTAATCTTCTTTGTGTTGATCAATTTAGATGTTTTATGCACAACTTACTTAGTTCAAGTTTGAATGTTAGAAGCCTTATGCTTTCTTGACCATTAACTTTACTAATCAAGTTTGAGCCACTAAGTAATTTTCCTGTTTACCTTTTTGCTCATAAATTTGTGGCTTGTTACTCATGTTCTATTTAAATATCCCTACCTTTATTCATGATCATGGACAGTTTTAAATGTCTTATTCAACTTTTAGTCCATAAATCCGGCCTTGATCTTACTAATTTTAAGATCCAATTTTAGAGTTAAGTTTGTAAATGTTAGGTACATAAGTTTTTTAGTCTTATAGGATTATTATCAAATGGGTGAAACTCTAGAGTTTTATCAAAGTCTAAGTTCAAGGCTAAAGTTTTTAAGAAGAAACATAGGCAAGCTTACAACTTTTATCACAAAGACCATAATGAAAGCATTTTTTTTAAAAGACAACCAAGTGGAGATCCATTATATCTACTCCAAATTCCATCCATCCCTTATTTTGAGAATCTCAAAACTCTCAACAAAACTGTTAAATTTTCCTAAACTTCTAAAAATTAATTTTAAGAAATTTTAACCGATTAAATTGCTCCAAAGGTTCCAAGAAGCACTTCAATCCATCAAACTTTCCTTTTAACCTCCAAAAATCACCAAAAACATGTTAATACTAATTTTTAGCAACCAAGGAAATTTTTAAGCTACATCATGCCCAAGCAAGTGGAATCCATGGAATTTAGAGAAAGATTCACAAAAAAAAGAAGGGAAAACAAGTCATATCACATGATTAAAAACTTAGAAAAAAGTGTATGGTAAAGAACCTACTTGTTGAAAACTTATATAAGGATTTGGTGGGTCTTTTGAAGTTGATTCCCTTCTCCTTTGTGGTCCATATACAAGCTCCTAAGGATGGTGGTGGGGCTGTATTTGTTTGACTTATTATAACTTAAACATCAAAGATGGAAGTTCAAGCATAGTGTAGGTTTATGTGTTTTAAGGGAAGTTGAATTTTTTGGTGAGTTTAGAGTTTACTCAAGTGTTTAGAAGGATGTTGATGAATCAAATGAGTCTCCCCTTGGTCTATAGCAAATTCGGCTACTTAGGGACACTTGAGAATTAAATTCCCACTTAAGGAAATTTTGATTCATTTATATGTAATTTCTATTTTCAAAATTAAATGTAAATGAAAGGAATTATCCTTTTAAGATTAATTTAACATTAATCAAGTTTAATTTAACACTAATCATGGTTAATTTGTTTTAAGCATAGTTAATTTTAATTAATCAAGGTTACTTTGATTTAACCATGGTTAATTTTATCTCTTCTTAGAAATGTTTTTGTCTTATATGGTATTAAGGGTGTGATGACTCATGGGATAAATCATCCACCCATTTAAAACATGTTAAATTTCTTGCACCAAGATACGCTCCAAGTCTCAGGTCTTTGCTTCACAATTTCTTGCGCTCCAAGCCTTACAGGGGCATTTTTGTAATTTTTAAGCATTTCCCAGAAATTTTCCAAAATGTTCTCCCAATGTTTCTAAAACTTATTGATTTGTTCTAGAATTATTCTTATGTCATTTACTATTTTTTTATGAACAGTTTATCTCTGATAGGAGACAAAGCTCTCTAAGGACGTTTCGGGCATTTTCAATGGTGTTTTTGTTCTCTATTTATTTCTAATATTTCCTCATGACTTTATAGACATCATTGATTGATTCTAAACCTTTATAATGTATTTCAAATTTTATTTTGAGTTACCTTTACATTTATTCATGTCATCCTAGTATAGGGGCATTTCATCATTTGTTAAAAGTTTTCTAATTTTCTCAACTTTTGTTCTTATCTCTTTTTTACTTCTTGCTACACAACATTTGTAACTTATGGAGTCTATCATTAGAAATTTTGGATGTTACACAAAGTAGATGACGCCAACCATGTGGCCAAACTCTTCTTCAACCAAGTATTAAGGTTGCATGGTATTCCAAGGACTATAGTGTGTGACAAAGACACTAACTTTCTCAGTCACTTTCGACATACCTAGTAAGTATAACTTTCCTATATAATTATCCCTCATATTTATCTTATTAAGACTTTCTATATGTTTAATTAAGTAATCTTTGTCATGTTTTAAGAGTTAGGGTTCGCATTGAGCTTAATTAAATTTCTTAGCTTAATTGAATATCTATGATAACAATTACACTATTATAGTATTTTGAGTATAACAAGAGTTTTAAGCATCCAAAAATCATAAAATTTACCTTGGAGGAAATCTTAAAGAAATATATGCATCTCTAAATAAAGATCAAAGGTTAAAAGTGAATGTTAGAATAGTATATTTGTCACTAAACCTGAATAGTATGTAAAAATTTGGCAATATCTAGATCTAAATAAGTCATTGTGAGATTAAACCAGTCCTATTGGAAAGTGAACATCGAGGGATTCCACTTTTGTTTAGAACCTGAGAGCTAATTCAGACACATGAATGACCAAAAACCAAATGTAATCAATGGAAAAATTGGGATACTGGTGGGAGACAAAAAGTACAATATGTTTTGTATGCTAGTTAAAGTACATGTGAATAAAAGAATAAAATGATGGAAAGTGTAAAAAAAATATTGAATGCTTCTGAACAGAGAGCATCAAAATATCCTATAAATAAGAGGATTTGTAAGAGAAGAACATACCTTGAATATGAACTCCAATACCATTTCATCTTTCCTTCTTTGTTCTTAGTTTTGCCTCCTTCATGGAAGGCTTAGTTTCTTATTTATTATAAGTTTTACCTTCTTTATGAAAGATTTTTATTTTTTTTATTATTAGTTTTACTTTTCTTTATTATTAGTTTTTCCTCCTTCGTGGAAAGTTAAGTGTATTATCAATTTAAAGATTTCAAGTATATTCTCATTTTAACTATGAGGTTTTGATACATGCTTATTAGATTATTTCTACTCTATTTGACTATGTTTTTAAATTTTATTCTTTTAATCAAAACTTGTTTGGTTGACATATTTTGATTATTAAAATTACAATTAATTTTTATTTGGTTTTTGATTGGTAAATCATTTTCTAAAAATTTGAAGAGCAGAGATTAAATAATTGAATTCAAGATTTTGATTTTATTGTTTAATTTAATTCTGATTATGAAATTCGTTTAGATATGAAGAAAGATTAAGTAGTTATTTGATATTGTTAATCTTCATCAATTGAATCCTGAGAGATTTCTGAGTAGAGAATTTAAGGATCATTTTAGAGATTCCAAATGATCCTATGTTAATAGATATAATTTTATGCATCATTTTAGCAATGAATGATTAGTTATGAAAATATCCTAAGAATTCTTTGAGTTTATCATAATTAAATTGAATTAATACTTTCATTTTGCAATTTCATTCTTTTAAAATTTTCTTCCAAATCCTTACAAAACCTCTCATGTTCTATCTTTCTCCTAATTTTCTTGGGAATTATAATTGGTCCTTGAGAGATGACCAATGTTGTATCTTATAATATATCTTAGTCAGAAAAATCTAAAATTTATTTTTATGCACTTGCGATAAGCGTGTCAATATCCTCAATGATAAATTGGGAACTAAAATCTTGTTCTCAACCACTTGCCATCCTTTTGAGGTGGTTTATGGGCTTAGCCTTCTCACTCTTGTAGATTTATTTCCCATCTCAGACTTAGCTAAATATCACAATAAGGATGGAGTCCAAAAGGTCAAATTCATTCAAGAGCTCCATTCAAAGGTTAAGACCATTATTAAAAAGAAAATAGTCCATTATACTAGGTTATAAAATACATGTAGTAAGGAGATTCTCTTTGAACCTAAAGATTGGGTATGGTCGTACTTAAGCAAAGAACGATTTCCTTCCCACAGGAAATCAAAACTCCATCTCAGGGTAGATGGCCTCTTCTAGGTTATAGAACATATAGATACTAATATCTATCACTTAGATCTTCCATAAAATTATGGTGTGAGTGTCACTTTTAATATCTTTAACTTGTCTCTTTCTCTACAGGTACAGATGATGAGCATGCTTATTTAAGGACAAATGCTTTCGAAGGGAGAAGACAAGCTGCAGAGATTCCTTATAGGCAACACCAATGAAGTGTCCCCACCAAGAAAGACCATTGGGCCTATTACCATAGCTAGAGCTAGGAAGCTTTATGAAAAGGTTGAAGCCCTATTGAATCTTAAGGATGATGATCTCCCTTAGGATCCCTTTTCCCACATCATTACATGGATCCGTTTTAATTAGAATAAGATTTATATTCTTTTTTCTATATCTACATTTTAATGGTCCACTTTGTATAGGCTTGGGTCCAATTTATGTGTACATTTCTAAATTAGGTTTGGGTCTACCTTGGTCCATTTAGAAGACTGCATGTAAGGGCAGAAGAAGCATCATCCTTGTGCTTGATTCCCAGCTCAAATGAGCTTCTCCATACATATTCAAATCCTCCCCAAGATCCTCCATTTTATAACCTTCATACATGCCTATATAAAAGCATCATGTAGCTCATTTTCATAGCTTTTAAATCATACGTCACTTTAAGTGAAATTTGTGAGAGTTTTTCTCTTTTGTCTTTTCTTCTCTTCCGAGTTTTGAGAGTGAACACTTATCCTTAACTCCTCCAAGGTAGCACCTCTAATTCAAGCAAGCTTCATCTAAGTTCATCACCATTGAAGAATATCCAAATCCAACCTTCATTGAACCATATTTCTCTCATCCTTCAAGTACTCCATCAGAAGAATATCTATCTTATGTTTACAAAGGAAAAGCACATATAGACTCCACAAACCCCAAATAAAAAATAAAAAAATATAAATAAATCCTAAACAATCAAATATTATAAATATCCTAAATAAAATAAAGTTCCTAATAACCAACATATCTCAAATAAAATAAAATCTCTGATATCTAAAATAACCCAAAGCCCTTAATGATCAAATCCCTAAAACAAATTTAAAATCCAATAATAATACAATCTAAATCGCTTGAACATAATGAACATTTAGCTATGCTCTTTTTGTGAGTGATCATGATATTTACATACTTCGTATTGACATCATAATTTGAATGTTATGTTTCTTCATTGTAGTGGTTTCTCATTTATATGTATTTTAATTGTAAAGTACTATTAGGTTTTTTTTGGATTGATGGTATGACTAGAGGATTACTTAAATTTATTGATTATAAACTTGGTTGAACTTTTTCATTCATCATAATTGTTGTCTCACTCCTATAAGGTTTATATTACTACTTTATTTTAATTTATAGATTAAGATTCTCCTCATACTAATGATAACCTAACTCATTTTGACATTTAGTTGATGAGGAATGTGAGGTTAGGGTAAGAGAGACCAAGAGTTAACTTTTCTCAAAAGAATCATGTTTTTGGTTTATACCTAATCCAATTGTAAATAGGTTATTCGTTAGTGTAACCATTTTTATTTTATACTTCTATTATTTTTTAGTAGGTTATGGACTATTTTGTCCTATCTAGTCCTTCTCCATCTCTTTCTCTTTCATCTTAGGTTTCTATTTGAAATTTCATCCTCTTTCTTGATCCATTATTGCTTGTCTTCTATTCATGACTTTTATAAAAATTTATAATCTTTATCTAATTTCTACATATTAGACAAATCAAGTGAGACTATCAATAGCTTTTGAGAATGATGGAGTTAATAATAATGATGAAGTTGAAGATTCAAGATAGAAGAAAATTAGACTAAAAAGGAAACTTATTTTGATTAGAATATTTGATAAGTATAAAGATAAATGTAAAGCAAAAGTGGCTATCATTTAGTATATATTTAGTTATGTTTTTGTTGTTAAGTAATTTATGTATAATATATAACACACCTGTATAATTCATGTCAATAAGGTTAACTCCTCTTAGAACAATAAAAGAGAAAAAGAATCATGTTAGCTTATATTGGATAATAATATTGTGTTATATATTAAATAAATTATGGAAAAAATGATAATACTAAACAGTTATATTATAGGCATTTGTGTAATATCAAAGTTGTTATTATTATTATTGTTATTGTTGTTGTTTTTATTATTATATATAAAAAATTAATTAGAAAAATTGAAGGCCCAGCTTATGCATAAAGAAACTTCTTCTTCTTCCTCTTATTATTATTATTATTATTATTATTATTATTTTTGTTCCATTTTTTAGTTGTCTCACAACTAGATAGAAATTTAAGGAATAAAAAAAGAAAAAATTAGAAATTATCCCTTTAAACAAAGTTGATTAAAATATAATTAGAAATTTATTATGATTTTAATTAAGAAAAATAAACTAAAAGTTTCTATTTAGAGTAGTAAAAAGGTATGAAGGTATTAATAATAAAAATAATTTTTAGGAGTTTAATAAAATTATATAAAAAATATCTTTAAAATAGAAATAATATTATAATATTAAAAATCTCTATTTATTTTCATATTTTAAAATTTTTTCTTGAATTAATGGTTGAATAAGCGGTAATGGTGCGAGTTTGCTTCATTTTCTCTTTCAAAGTTCATCCTAAATAAATCTTTGAAATAATTATATTGTTTTGATGATTCCTTAACATCTCTAACATGAAGAAAAATTGAGAAATTTTTCAAACTACTTTAAAATATAAAAAAGAATAAATTTGATAAAGAAGAAATGAGAAGCTTCTCACTTTGATAAAATAGGTTCCTTCCATATTATCTTTCTATTTTTCGAAATATCCATCCTTTTTTTTCTTGATTATTCTATTTATCTTCACTAAAAATTCCATAATTTTGCTTATTTTTACTTCCTTAAGGATTGTTCTTCCTATAAGATTGATTTTCCTCTTTGACTCTTCTTATTTTTTCATCATTTCAAACCTTGAAACTTAGATGAACAATTGTGCCAACAATTCAACATAGTAAATTCAACTTTTCTTCTTGATTTCATGTATTTTTGAACTCTTTTGATCCTTACTTATTGTATACTAAGTATTTATAGTAAATTCAACTTTTCTTCTTGATTTCATGTATTTTTGAACTCTTTTGATCCTTACTTATTGTATACTAAGTATTTATGTTCCTGTTAACATGGAACTAGGAGTTTTGGAAGAGAGATAAAAAAAAAACCTCCCCCATGATGTAAGAAAAATTTTGGTTATTTAACAAAGTAGGGAAGGATATTTTGATATGAAAATTTAGAGACAACATGCTAATTAAGGATAAGCTCTCCTAGCTCAAATAAACTTGTATTGGTATGTTTGATTGGTTAAATTATGTATGATTGATGTTTGATGGATTATGATGTATGATGTGAAAATTTAAATTGTTTTATAAGTAATTGACATGCATTTTTTATGAATTGTGGTGATTAATAATTGATTGTAATACTTAAGCATTTGCATGTTTGTTCACATAATATTTAGTTGCATTTTAGAAATTTGATTAATGATGATCGAAGCTTAAATGAGATTTTTCATGAGTATAAATTACTCTTGAAGACTTTTTAAGATGATTATGTATTGTGGTTAATTTGAGAAAGACATCTTAGTTAACAAGAAAATTGTTTTTAATAAAAATTTTCATCTTAATTGAAAGCTTTGTAAATCTCCAACTAATATAGGTTTTGAACAAGTTAAATAATTTTATGATCACTTTCCTACTTTATATATATTTTAAAAATATTTGACCTAGTTTCAAAATACATTTTCACAATTATTTAAAATATATTTAATTTTAGGTTTTTGAAATATTTTTTTAATTATATTATGCACAACTTAGAATTGCAAAATTTTAGTCAGAATTTTGTATGATCAACATTTTATGAATTTTCACCACGTTTTGGTTTAGTTGATAAAAAGTACTTTAGAAAGTATATTTTACATAACTTAATTTGATTACACCTTCACATATAGTTTAGTAATATTTGATGTGTATCGTTGGCTAATTTGGTTTTATCATTACAGGAATGTACAGTAGTCATAATTTAAAATAAATTAAAATTTTAAAAAGAAATAAAAATAAAACAACTTGCATATTAACATTTTTATTTATAATTAACAACAAATATCATAGATAATTGAAAAGGTAAACAAATTTAGAAAAGACAAAAGTTTAAGAACTTTTGAATATCATGTCTAATTGTACATCAATAAACTTAATTTTTATTTAAACATAAACATTATTGTTTTATTTTACTTGTTTATATTTTCATAATTTCTTCCAGAACTTACATCATGTGTATGCATTCAACACTAGAAATCAAAAAATATTCTTGATCGCTGCTGATTGTCTCACTTTGCACATAGCTTCTAAGACATCTTTTTTTGACACAGTGATTCCTTTTCCTTCAGTCATATCAATTTTGTTTTCACTAGTTCGTTTCCACTCAAAACATTGAATTAATAAGGCCAAAGTTAAACCAACTGTGCGTTGAGCCAAGTTTACTCCAGGACAAGCCCTCCTTCCTAACCCAAATGCAATTAACTTGTTTGCTTCACCTTCTTTCTCAAACCTCTCAGGCTTAAAAATTGTAGGGTCATTCCACAACTTGGGGTCTCTATGAATGGCCCAAGCATTCACTAACAAAATTGTGTTTTTTGGAAAATTATATTCTTCAATGATGCAATCTTCTGAAGATAAATGAGGTACTAACATTGGAGCAGCAGGATGCAAACGAAGTGTCTCATTGATAATGTTTTGAAGATAAGGGAGATTTGGAATGTCACACTCATCAACTAGGCTATCTGAACCTACATGAGTATCTAATTCATTTTTTGCCTTTTGCAATATTTCTGGATGATTTAATAAGTTACACATTGCCCATTCTAAAGTTACAAATTGATGTATCGGTTCTGCCAAGAAGCATAATCGTAAAGTCCAACAAAAAAATTATCAATGCAACGAATAATAAAGAAACAAATTAATCATTATTTTTCTTTAAAATTAATATGTATGTATTTTCTAAGCTAATTCGTATATCATAACTCAATGGAAAGGAGCTGAAAATGCACATCTTGTACTACTCTGAATAAAATGGTTAATTTAATTTGAGAAATAAGATACAAGCAGTAGGTTATCGAATTATTCATTAGTCAAAATAAATTATTTGAGAAAAATAGTAATATATTACTTTAATTAAATATTTTATTTTATTTGTATCTTATTTTTATTAAGTGTTTCATTATTCTCAATCGTAATGAGTCAATGTCGGACAAAATTTGTAATAAGTACTTGATGACAAAAATTAGATAAACATTCAATTTTACTTTATAAATAAATATTTTTAAAGAAAAATAATATAAATTAAATACATTTTATGTCATAAATTTTTTTGGCATAATTATAAATTTTGAGATAAAAATATTTAATAAAAATTATTAAATAAAGTAAAACTAATTTTAATTAATTTCTCTTTTACTATATATATATATATATATATATATATATATATATATATATATATATATATATATAACTTTTTATAGATGTACACATATATAATTTTTGAAGAAAATATATTAATTTATAAAAATAAGAAAGTGCAGAAATAATTAATTTAAAACTAGTATATGGAGAATCAAATTTTACAACAAGCAAATCAAAATTTTGCATGTTTGAATCAAGTTAGTTTGATTAGGTTGAACTAAAAATGTTTAAATTTAATTTAAATTTAAAATTTACAATTTACCTTTTTTTATATAGATTTAAACTGTTTCATTTTACTACCTTTAACTTGTTTTAAATTTTTAAATTGGCCCAAAAATTAAAAATTAATTAAATTCAAAAGAAAAAAAATTAAAAACTATAAAAACTATATTTTAAACTATGATCTCATCTGGTTTGATTTTTCGATTTTTATTGTTAAAACTTAAATGAACCAAATTAAACCATACCTACAATATATTAATATTAATTTTTATATCATATTTTAATATAAAAATATTAGTTTATCTACACTCATATTCTTATCTCTCTTATTTTTTAAAGACAGTCTGATTTGAAAAATATTTTTTTTTTATTTATTTACTAAAATATTATTTCTTTTATCTTATTTTTCTTTCAAATTTTTTTTTTACAAAATATAATAAAAATAAAAAAAATATTTTAATATTTTTCTATGCAAAATTTAAAAATAAAAAATAAAATAAATATTTGTAGTTTTTAAATGAAGCACATTAAAAATATATATAGTGAGTATTTAGATATTATATGATACAATATGCTGATAATATTAAATATTATAATTTTTGATAAAAATTATTATTTATTTTTTAATATGATATTGGATAAAAGTTAAAAAAATTAAAAATAAAAATAAAAAATGAAAACAAAATATTTTTGCATGCTAAATGACATCTGATCTTGTCTTCTTTGCCAACAAATTCAACCATTTCTTATAATTTCATCCTATATTAGTATAGATTTTCTATGTTATTTATTATTTTAATAGTTATATTAAATTTTAATTTCTTTAAATTACCCATCTTTAATCTAAACTAAACTTGAAGTTAAATTAAAATTATATAAAAATAAATAAATAACATAAAAACTAAAAACTAAAAACTAAATTAATCAATAAAAAATTAATTTCATGTAATTTAATTTTAATTCATATTTAAATAAAATTATGTATTATATTTATATTTGGTTCATAAATAGTTTTTATATAAAATTTAAATTAAATCAAACGTTGAACATTTCTTAAAAAAGAAAATTCTTTTTCTTTCAAGCTTTGTGCTTTCTTACCACGCGAGGGCCAGGGCACACAGGTCAGCGGTCGGGTCTCTTGGGGCCACACACATACTTGCCATTTAATGATCCATCATGGGCCTGTATTCTTATCTTCTTTTCATATATTTTTTCTATGCTTTCTTAAAGACTTTTCAAAGATATTTTTGACATTTTTTATATAATATTTTTATAAAATTTAAAAAATATTTATTATCTCTTATATCTATCTTTTATTACTATTAATGAATTAAATAAAATATAATTAATATAATAATTAAAAAATTATTTTAAATAAGAACAACTTAAAAATATATTAATTTTAAAAATTAATATATTCATTACTATTTTTTATATATCTTTAATATGCATAATTCATAGTAAGAAAAAATCTTATAAAACATAAAGAATACTATTTTGTTTTATTGGTTCTACACACAGTAAACCTGTCCAGTCTTGAAAATGTGGACACCACCAGTTCACTAAAGACGGTGAAGACACATGGAGACCAAAAGGACTTGGTCTGATCAATCACGTAATCTTGACAATAATTAATAACTGCATATCTATTTCAGTTTATTTTTAAAAAATTAATTTAATTTTTCAATTTTTTAAAAGATAATTAAAAATAATTTTATTAATCCTAATTTTAAACTTTTAGTAAAATTATTTATTAAACTTATATATTTTTTATATAATGAAATTTATTTTTCAACTAAAACTTACTATTTTTTACATATTTCAAACTAATCTTAAATATTAATACTAACATTTTTTTCAAAATTATATTTCAAGAATAATAATATTTAAAATTATGATCTATTTTACTATATTCGAATCTAATGATTATAAATTTGTTTTAAAAAAAATATAATAATAATTATAATTAAAAAGCTGTATGTATGCAGATAAATGAACTGCATTCATTTGTTTTAAACATGAGCTACATATAAAAAAGATAAAAAAACATAGAGTAATAATTACCAGAGCAAGTCCTTTGATGATTTCATCAGTATAATATTCTGGCTGGGATTGTTGTTGAATTAGGAGATGATGTATCATAGTATTGGCATGTGGTTTCCCATTACGATGCTCATCAATGAGTTGTTGTAAGAATGCATCAGTTCTCTGGCCAAGTTTCTTTAGCCTTTTTTCCAAATTGTCATAATCAAACCACCTCAAAAATGCTAAGAAATCTCCTGGGTTGCTTGCTCCAGCAAAAGCCACCAATTCTTTGATAATCTCTCTAAATTGCTTTGCTTCCTCCACATCACTCACATCACAGTCCTCACCATAGTACCTTTTCCCCGAAATCATCCTTATAATAGTGTTAAACGTCATTTCTGAAAATCTGGACCTAAGTTCTACTTTACCAAACTTATTCAGCGAGTTTTGTGCTAGATTTTTTATAAGCCTCGTGATCTCGTCCTTTCGGATTTCCAAGAAAGAGTTTAAACGGTGAGAAGAGAGAACTTCGAGTGAAACGATGCGGCGAAGATTGCGCCAATGGTCACCGTAGGGAGATAGTGATAAGGTGGTGTGGTTGTAACCGATGTACTTGCCCATGAGAAATTTAGGACGGTTTGCCAAAACGATGTCGTTTTTGGTAAAACATTCTTGAACTGTAGAGTATGATGAAACGACAATCACGAGACGGGAACCGAACTGGAGAGAAAAGATTTGGCCGTATTTTTGTGATATGTCATACAATGTGCGGTGGAGTGGCTGTTTGAGTTGATGGAGGTTTCCAATTATAGGGAAAATAGGTGGACCTGGTGGAAGGTTCCTGAATTTTCTTGTTTGGAACACTAGGTTAAGGGAGAGAACAAAAATGATGGCAATAATGGAGAAATAAAAAAGATTCATACTTCAAATACTGAAGCTTGCTGAATTCTGGATTGTGTTTTTGGGTGCTATTTTGGTAACTACTCACTGTGTGGCCAAGATAATGTTTGGAATTGGATGATTTGACCATCCACTTGCACATGGGTTTATATAAAGGCTTGTAGATGTAAGCTCTTATGTAAGTGATAAGTCTCTTCGTGGACATAAATTTCACGAAGAAAAGGAGGAAAAAGTGATAAGTCTCTTCGGTAAGTGCTTACGTAATTATGATTTTTTAAGTACCTTAAAAGTGTATTTTTTAAAACAAATAAGTATTTGTTATATTAGAAATAAAGTATAATAAAAATTTATTTCTTAAAAAAACTTTCATTGTTAGTTGCTTAAAATCAATTAACCTTAAAGATAAAGGCTGATAAACTGTTTTATATTATTCAGGTAGATTAATATATTAACCAGAAGGAAGTGAAAAAGTAAAAGAAAAAATAGTCTATTTGAAAGTAAATAAAACAGGATGAAAACAAGAGAAAAATAATAAATATGATATGATAAAATATAAAAATATAATAGAATAAAAATATTTTTAAAATTTATAAAATTAAAATTAAAATTAAAAATAAAAATAAAAGATATATTTCAAAAATTATCTTTTATTAGATTTGAAAATTGAGGGTGAAAATAATTTTTCCTTTTGTTTTTTATTTTAATTATTTTAAAATTATATTTTATATTATTTATTTTTCGTTATTTTTAAGTTTTATTTAAATAATCGGATTTTTATTTATATTTTATTTATTTTTTATTTTACTCGTCATTCAAACATATTTATATTTGAAATAAAAATAAATATTGAGATGAATAATAATAAGAGGGAAAATTTCAATAAATTTTAGAAAATGAGAAAAAAAAAATATCTAACAAATACATTTTTAATTTATCTAATAAAGTAAAATAAAAAAACTGAAAGTTATTTTCTTACTAATTTGATCGGATTGAAAGTAAAAGAAAAAGAATATGGTTATAAAATAAATTAAAAGTCCCTAATAAAAAAATTAGAGGCAACAAGGAATAAAATTGTATAGTGAAATGAAAAAAAAAAATAAACACCAAATACAATCAACATTTCATTAAAAAGATTACAAAGTGTATCAATGTGATTTGAATCAATAAATGAGCTTTTGTTAATCTGATCTAATTGAGAGAAGATGTATGACAAAGTTTAAAAATAGGATATTTTAATATTTTTTTAAAAAAAATTACCTCACACTTCTTTTTTCTTTATTTGGACATCAAATTAATTTTAACATGGAATCTACAAAAATTTTTCATTTCTTCCCCATTTAAAATGTTACAAACGAGTGCGATGAAATTTTAGATTTTTTTTTCTTTTCTTCACTTTTCAATTAAAATAAATGCTAATTTTATTCTTAAAACAAAATCACTGAATTTAATTAGATTTTTTTGAAAAAAAAAATTTACTAAATAATATTTTAAGATTGTAAGTATAAAATTTAAAATTGTCTTTCCGTTTGAGACAACATTTTTAAGGGTCAACTTAGGTTTCTATTAATTTTATTATAAAATAATTAAGTTGGAACAAAATTTAAATTTTGGAAAAATAATCATGTAATAAAATTAAAAATATTAAAAGTTTAAAATATTTTATATTTATAAATTTAAAATAAAGAGTTTTAATATTTTTAAAGACTAAATTAAATTAAGTGATATTTGGTGTAGATTTAATTTGTTGTTAATTAATAATTTTGATACAAAAGTAAAACATAGATGTTTTGTTTGGATAATGTTAAATAAAAGAATAAGAAATAGAATGGTAAAAAAAAAATAGAAGGATAAAAAATATACTTATAAAAATAAAATTTAAATAAAATAAAATAAAATAAATAAGTTGTTTCAATAAATATAAATAAAAAATTATTATTTTGTTTGTGTAGTTAAAAAAGTAAAAAAATAAATTGATAATAGAAATTTTATTTAATATTAATTAAAAAAATTAATTTTTATATTATTTTTGTTAATAAATATTTAAATATTTTAATAATTTAAACATTAAATATAAAAATAAAGTATTTTTATAACTAAATGAAAAGGATTAATTTTTTAAACCCTACCAAAAAATAATTTTTCCTATTTTCATAATTACACATACTTAAAAACTTATTTTTTAATTCTATTTTTTTTTTATCTATTTTCTTTTTTTTTAATTCATTTTAAAAAAAATAAAATGAAATGTGATTGACGTAAACTACCATCCTGATTAATTATATGACAAAGTTAATATTAAGATTCATAGGTAGAATAGTCTTTAATTATAAAATAAGTGAGTAATTTTTTTTATCTGTTAAAAGATTATGAATATTTATATATAGATGTTTCTTGTTTTAGAAGTTTTAGGGATGCAACTAGGTCGAATTAAACTAAATTTTGAGTGTTTAAATTTGTTATATTTAAAAATTTTGAGGTTAGAACTTTATCTATTATATAATTTTTTTTCATCATCTGTTTTAAAATTAACAAGGCTTGCAATATTTAAAATTCTACAATACAAAAAAATTAATAAATAAATTTTAAATTTATGTAAACGATTGATTAAAAAATCTTAAATCCAACAAGATAAAAGATTTGTAACATTAACTATATAATTTTAGAACATATATTAAACAATAAATATATAAAAATACAATAACATATAAAAAAAATATAACGTATACATGTAACACGGACATATATATATATATATAGATACACTTAAAAATTAAAGTAAAATATAAAAATTTATTTTAAAATTAAAGTAATATACAAAATTCTTATAATAAATATTAAAAAATTTATAAATATAGAATTTATATTATTTAAATATATATATATATATATATATATATATATATATATATATATATAAATAGGTTCTTGAATAAGTTAAGCAGACTTTTAATAAACTTAATTTTAACATGTTTATCTAAAAAAAATTTTAAAAATTTAAATTTGTTTATTTATAAACAAGTTGAATTTAAACTTTAAACAAGTGAAACGGTAGATTTATCAAATAATCTTATTTATTTTTATTCTTAATCTTAAATATAAATTTTTAACATAAAAATAATTAATTATGTTATGTCAGATATTATATTAATTTTTAATTTTTATTTTGTTATATTTTAATAAAAAATTCTAATATATCTTATATTGATTTCTTAAAATAGAAAAATATATTTATAAATAAAAAAATTAATTGAAATATTTTCAAAGAAAGATACTTTATTCGAAGGATTATATCACACCTTATTGTCGGTGGCAGCTTATTATCGGTGGCTAAAAGAGACAAATATCTTTTTATATTTTATTTTTTGGCTTAATGTAAAAAAATATACAAATTAAAAAAATTATATTTTTTTTATAAATATAAAATGATACTCTTAAAAATAAATTTAAATATTATTATTATTTTTTTATTTTATTCATTAAAAATTAATATATTTAATCAAATAACATAAATATTATTTTAAAACTACAAAATATAATATTTAATGAAAAATAT
This sequence comes from Canavalia ensiformis, assembly GCA_026541065.1. Lineage (NCBI taxonomy): Eukaryota > Viridiplantae > Streptophyta > Magnoliopsida > Fabales > Fabaceae > Canavalia > Canavalia ensiformis. The sequence goes on along the minus strand of JAMKYM010000327.1, from coordinate 167,953 downwards.
ATATTTACGATGTTTGCATAATTATGTTTCCATCCTGATAAAAAAAACATAGACGGTAGTTTACATTCGCATATATTCAAGTATAGATTATTAGATTTTTTTTAATAAAAATTTGAACAATTAAATTATAAATATAAATGAATATATATCCATATTTATGATTATACTTTTTAATTATGTTTATAGTATCTAGAACACCACACCATCCAAATTTGATATAAAAAAAAAATTAAAACAGAATGCCCAAAAATGGATAACTAATAAGAATAAGAATAACCATAACACATAAAAAGGAGTTAATCCTTCAATCTTACTTTATTTGTAAGAGTGCCAAGAATAAAAATTATGTCTCATACATTTTTTTTTTCAAATTTTTAACATTAACAAGCATGAAATTTTTTTTAATTTTTTTTTCTTTTTTTATAAATTTGCTTGTGTTTAAATAAGAGTATCCATTTATATTTTATTTGTTTTATAAAAAAAAATAAAAAGTTAAAAAAAATTAGAAAAAGATAAATGAAATAAAAAATATAATTTTTATATTTTTTATTGAATAAAAATAAATATATATATATATATATATCAAAACAAGAAAGGATTAACTTATTTTATAAATAAATAAAAATAAAAATTATATTAAAATAAATGATTAAAAATTATGTTACAAGAGAGTTAAGGTGGATTATATAACAAATGGGAGAAACTAATTTCTTAATTATTCTAATTAATTTTTTAACGTATTCTAAATTTTTAATACCTTCTGGATGTTTACAATATTTTTAACTTCAAATAAATAATATATTATAATAAAAAAAATTATATAAAATTTTAGAAATATACAAAAAAATTCTTCTTTCAAACAAGATTTCTCGATAATCAATCTTAAAATAATGTAAGAAGTTTAACTATTAAGAGACCCAATAAATCTAGACTTAACCTATTAGTAGAAGTGTAGAGAATTGATTTGATTTTTCCTTATTTTAAATGATTACAACATTCTGTATACATGGAAAAAAATGTATATCTAAATACTGATTTCAACCAATAAATCAGGAATTATAATTTTTTATATAATTAAAAAAAATATAATATATATAGAATCTTTGAAATAAAAAAGTCTATTCTATCTGCACAAATAAAATAAGTGATCCTCTTTGATTTTGGTGAAAATAAAATAGAATCTTTTATTTTTGGAATCCAATCACCAACACTCCCCCTTAATCTAGGTGATAGATATCTATCATGCTGTCGTGATACTTTTATATGTGTGTCTAGAAAGAGCCTTAGTTAAGATACCTGTTGTTTACCTGGATGAAGGTACATGGCAACATTAATGATCCCAAGGTCAAGCTTATTCTTTATGAAATGTTGATCAATTTTCACATGTTTTGTTTTATCATGCTGCACTGGATTTATTTTTGCAATACTAACAATAATTTTATTATCATAAAGTATATCCTTAACATGTAGTTAGTAAGGACTTTGAGTTCTTATAACATCCTTTACAATCATATCCTTTCGCAAATGCCATGTGCCATGACTCTAAATTTAGTTTCAACATTACTTCTTGCTACTACCTACCTATTTTTCTCCTCCAAGTGACCATATTTCCCTAAAGAAATGCACAATAGCCTGTAGTTGATCTTTGGTCTGTTTTGCATCCTGCCCAATCTGAATTAGTGTACACTTCTATGCTCCTATTCTAGGATTTCTAGAAATACAATCATTTTCCACGGGTACCCTTCAAGTACTATAAAATTCTGGTTATAACTTTCATACTAATGTCATTTGGATCGTTCATGACGGTTTACCATACTCACAACAAACCCCATGTCGGGTCTAGTGTGAGTTAAATAGATTCATTTTTCCACCAAAATTTGGTACATCTCTTTGTTAGTTGGTTGAATTTGATTTTTAGTATTTCTTTTTTATTATTTTTATGAGTATGTGCAGCTTTACATCTAAGCATCCATGTTTCTGTAGCAAATCCAGGGGTGTACTTCCTTTAGGATACATAGATCCCATCCTTTGATCTAGCAATCTCCATTCTTAGAAAGTATTTGAGCTTACCAAGATCTTTGACTTCAAATTCCTTGAACAAGAGTTTCTTTAGGTTCTCTATTTGCTCATGGTCATCTCCTGTGATAACTATGTTGTCTACATACATTATGAACAAGGTTGTCTTCCCTTTCAAAGATTGTTTAACAAACATTGGTGTGATCTGTTTGATATTGTAAAAATCTATCCTTTTTGACAACTCGAGTCAATCTATCAAACCAAGCTCTCAGAAATTGCTTAAGGCCATGGGGATTTCTGAAGTTTGCACACTTTGTCAATGGTGTTGGAAGACTCAAGTACGGGCAGGATTTGCATGTACACTTCCTTTTCTACTTCACCATTCAAGAATGCATTCTTGATATCCAATTGATATAGTGGCCAATCCAAATTTGTAGCCAAAGATAGGATGACTCGCATTGAATTGAGTTTGACCATAGGTGCAAATGTCTCCTTATAGTCAATTCTGTATGATTTAGTGAACCCTGTTGTCACCAATCATGCCTTATATTGGTTTATACTTCCATCAACATTATATTTAACTAAGAAAATCCACTTGCATCCAACTGCCTTTTTTTCTTCTAACAAAGTGATAAGCACCCAAATGTCATTTTTCACCAAAGCTTATATCTCTTCTGCCACTACTACTGCTTATTTTGAATGCTAAATAGCTTCTTGAATATTCTTTGAAATCTTGATGTTGATAAGAGAAGTTCTAAAGACTTTGTATCCTGAAGATAATTTTTCATAAGTCATATGTTTCTTAATTAGGCAATAGGTAAACCGTATGTTTTTTTTTTTATTCAACTAGATTAAAATATAAAATAAAAACAAGTGAAAAAGTAAATAAAAAATATTGTTAAATATTTTAAAAATAAATAAAATAGGATGAAAACAAGATAAAAAAAATAAAGAAATGATATCATATAATATATAATATAATAAAAGTATTGTAAGAATTTATGATAATTAGGATTAAAAACTAAAATTATATTTAAAAACATCTTTTATTAGACTTGAAAATAAAAAGAATTTTTTTATTTGTTATTCTAACTGTTTTAATATTATATTTTATATTATGTATTTTTTACTTATTAAAATAAGTAGAAAATTATTTTTACCTATTTAAATAATATTTTTATTTCATTTTTATATTTATATTTTTATTAATTTTTCTATTTTATTTATCATTCAAATATATTTTTATTTGAAATAAAATTAAATATTAAAATAAATAAAAATAAGATAAAAATAAATAAATTTAAAAAATGAGAGGAAAGAAAATTATAAAATGAATAAATTTTTAAGTTTCCTAATAACATAAAAATGGAAAGAATGTCCCACTAATTTGATTAGATAGAAAGTAATATTATATATATATATATATATATATATATATATATATATATATATATATATATATATATAATAAACTAAGAGTCTTAATAATAAACATAAGAGGTTATAGTAAAGTTTGAAAAAGTAAGAATATACATCAAATAAAATCAAAATTTTATTAAAAAAATTATAAAATCTATCAACTTGATTTGAATCAATAATTAAACTTCGGTTAATCAAGAAAAGATTTATTATAAAAGGTGTGTTAGCTAAAATTAATGGATAAATTACGTGAAAATTAAAAACATGCTTATTAAAGTAAAAAATATTTAATAAATCTAGTTGTTAAATTAATAGATAAATATATAATGATAAATAAGAATATAATCATTCAACTTAAATTTAAGTATTATAATTTTTTATTAATTATTAATTTTAATATTTTTATTATTTAAATTATAATTATTATAATAAAATAACTTTAATATTTTTTAATCTATTCTTGTTTATATATATTATATTAAAATATTATACAAATAAATTTATAGTTATTTTGATGATTATATATCATAAAAAAGTTTGATGATTTTATTTATTTATTTTATTATTTATAATGTATTTTTAAATAAAAATATTTTTAAATGAACATTTTTTATTTAAATTTAAAATATTTATTTTAAATTTTATAAATTTATTTTAAGTAATATTTCTATAAAAGAATATTTATTTCAACTTTATAATTTTAAAAAAAAATTAAATATTTTATTATAAATAATTAAAATAAATATTTAATAACTAAACTCAATATTATAATATTAATTAATAATATAAAAATAATTATTGATAATAAACGAAAAGTTATCAAATATAAAGGATAAAAAAATAAAATAATTACTTTCAACTAGTAGTATAAATCTTAAAAATTATTATATGGACATTAAAAAAATGCAAACAACGTTAGTTATTTTATCTAACTACCAAAATAGTTATTATGTCAAATAGAGCTGAAATTATCAAAAAAAAAAATATTTCAGCTAACCATTTCATCTTTTATCAAGATAAAATAACATATCAAATATACTAAAAAAAAAAGAAAATTTTAATATATTTGTTTTAAAAAAATCAAACCTCATAATATTTTCTTTTTATTTGGACATCAAATTAATTTATTTATAAAATCCACTGAAATTTTTCATTTTTTTTCATTTAAAAATGTTTGAGGGATTTTAGATCTTTTTTTTTTCTTTCTTTCACTTTTCAACTAAAACAAAGGTTAATTTTATTCTTAAAAAATCATATAATTTAATTATATTTAAAAAATTCATTAAATAATATTTTATATTGTAAATATAAAATTTAGAATTATCTTCCTGTTTGAATCAATATTTTTAAGGATCAATTTAGGTTACTATTAATTTTTTTTAAAATAATAGTTAAGTTGAAACAAGATTTAAATTTGGGTAACTAATCATGTAATAAAAATAAAAATAATTGAAGGATTAAAATGTCTCATTTATAATTTTAAAATAAATAATTATAATTTTATTTTTTAAGACCACATTGAATTGAATAATATTTTGTGACAACTTGATACTGTGTTTGTAATACCCATAACTTCTATGATAAACTTTTTAAATTACAAGTCTCTATTAGTAAAAAAGTAAAATGATAATAGAAACAAAAATTTAGAGGAATTAAAATTTTTTTGATAAAATTATAAAAATGTTCGTACATTAGGATGACATCAAATAAATGCATAGGTAACTCAAAATAAAAGTTAAAAGACATTATAAATAATTAGAACTCATAAATGATGGTTAACATATCATGAAGAAAAGTTTAAAACAAAGATAGAACGAAAACACCCAAAATGCCCTAAAAAAGCTCTGTCTTCTATACGGGTTAAATTGTTCCATAAAAATAGTAAATGACTTTGAAATGATTCGGAAACAAACCAATAAGGGATGGAAATATTAGGAGAGTAGTCTAGGAAGTTTCTGGAAAATTTTAAGAAAATCACTAAAATTTTCCTACAAAATCTAAGAGGGCAAGAAACTATAAAGTAGAGACCAATAGCTTTGAGCCTATCCACATGCACAAAGTTAACATGTGATAAATGATGGAATGACTCACCCAATGAGTCATCAAAGCTATTATGGCATGTAGGATAAAAACATTTATGAACAGAGATAAAATTAACCATAATTAAGTTAAAGTAACCTTAATTAAGTTAAAATTAACCATAGTTACATTAAAGTAAATCATGATTAGATTAAACTAATCATGATTAGTGTCAAAGGATAATTAATCGTATTTTACATTTAATCTTAAAAATAAAAATTACATGTAAATTGATCAAAATGTCCTTAAATGAAAATTTAATTCCTTTTCACCAATAGTGGCTGAATTTGCTTATGGGACTAGGGGGAACTTATTTGCTTCACTAACCCACTTCTAAGCATTCACTCAAGCTCAAAAAACTTACTCTTAACTTCAAATCTTCTTAAGACCCAAAACCCTACACAAAGCTTAAACTTCCATTTATGTGGTTTAAGCCATATTAAGACAAGTAAAATGATCCCCATCACTATCTCTTTGGAGATATTGTGTGGACCACAAGGAATGAGAGATCTACCTCAAAGGCCCACCAAATCCTTTTTTAAGTATTCAACAAGTAGAGATTTTCTACCTTGAATGTTCAAATCTTTTATTAAGTGATTTTGGCCTATTCTCTTTGTTCTTTGTGGATCTCTTTCTAAACTCTATGAATCCAATTTTATTGAGTGTTTTATTTTCCAAAACTGCCTAATTTTTTTAAATGATCATCATGAAATTTTTGAGCGATTTTGATGGTTAAAAGGAAGTTTTAATGGATTAAAGTTCTCCTTAATGCTTCTGAAGCAATTTAATCTGTTAAAATTTCTTAGAATTGTTTTTTAAGTATTTTGGGTAGATTTGAGAAGTTTTGTTTAGATGTTGGAAGATGCTCAAATGGAGGATAAATAGAGCTTAAAATAAATCTCATGGATCTTAATTTGTTTCACTTGAAAACAATGATATGTTGTCTTTTTTTCCTTAAAGTTGTATGGTTGTTCATATATTTATTAAAAGTTCTAATATTGAACTTAGATCTTGATAAAAGTCTAGATTTCGAACCATATAATTATAACTATAAATTTTTATAAAAGTTATGTCACAAAATCTAAAACTTAACTTGAAATTTAGATCTTAAAGTTAATAAAAGTATAGGTGGATGTATGGACTTAGAAGTTGAAGTAGACATTTCAAACTCCTCATAATAATGATCAAGACTATGGATCAAGGGAAAATCTTTGTTGATCCAAAAATAAAGGATATAATTAATGATTTACAAGTTAAGGGAGAGAAATTTTGTGAAAAGGATCCTTACATATCCAAGGAGGCCATTCGGCCAAGCTTGTTAAAATTAAAGAAAAATAAGTTAAAATTTTACTAAGGTATCAAAAGGGTTTCAACCATGCACAAGGAGATGATTAAAAGTTTAGTTATAGGATTGTAAAAACCTAAGTGACCATTTGGCCAACATATATTAAATATGGAGAAAAATCTTAAAAAATTTTAAGTTGGTTCAATCTATTAACCTAAGCCATAAACTAGCACAAATCATCTTTCAACTATAATAAAACTTGGTCATAATTCCCTAGGAACTACAAGATTAAATATGGCCATTACTAAGTAAATTCACAAGAGAAGTTGATTTGGGTGCTTAAGGAGATTTAAGAAAAGTATTGATAAGAAGACTTGAATCCATAATCAAGAAAATAAACAATTGAATCAAATTAGTAACTCAAATTTAATTAGTTAAGTTAATAGTCAAGAAAACATAAAACTCCTATCACTCAAACTTGAAATGAGGTATTTGTGCATAAAACACCTAAATTGATGAACATAAAATAAATTAACCTAAATAGGCCATTCTACCAACTACACTAAACTCCACCATTTCATAAACTTGAATTAAAAATATAAGAGACACTTAGTTTTTGAGAAAAGGAAAGGTTGAGAAATAACTTAGAAGGATGAGTGAAGTAAGTTTCCGTAAGAAATTTATCATAAATCTCAAAAGATGAATAAGATGAGAAAAGTCTTGAAAAAGGATATATGCTACCCAAAGACTTAACACCAACCATAATCAAGTAATTTTGGTTAGGAGAGAAATTTCTAGTTAAAATAGTTATACTATCTCATTATATTGCTTCTTAGATATATGGATTTATGCATAGAGTACACGAAATACTCTCTTGATTGATGTTAGAGAAGTGATGTGATTTGTAATGTTTATGTGTGGATGAAATATATGAAGCTTGAATGGATTAGAAATTATATGTGCATGGCATATTGGCTGGATTGTTTGAGCATGCATGTTATTTGGAAGATTTAAAAATGAATCTAATTAATCAAGGATCATTAAAGAAATAACTTATGTGAAAATTTAATACTACTTTTAATGTGTCTTGTGCATATTTAAAAGGCAAAAAAGTCCTTCTGTGGTGAAGACAAATGGGTTCTCCAAAAAATCCTTCTATTATGAAGCACTAGGTCTTCAATAATTATAATGGTTATGAGCATCAAAGAATGAGCTTATATCTTGAGAAAAAAAGATAGGGTAGCAGAGCTAGTGAGAAGATATTGCTTGACTCAATTGTATGATATACTTATGCTATATATTTTCATTGAGAGAGTGATAAAGAAATGAGAAAGAATTATGATTAAGGCATGAATAAAATAAAAGTCAAATGATATTTGTGATATGATCCCAAAAATATGTACAATGCATTAATGTCTCTTAAGATAAAGATGAATTTAAGAATAAGTAACTTATATGATTAAAACAAGGGTTAATTTCTATAATTACTAATGAGAATCCACTTTAGCTAAGGATATTTTATAAAGTTAAAAGTAAACTTACATGTAAGTCACTTTTCTTCTTAATAAAACTAAAGTGGTTGTGTTGAAAATGTTGACCCAAACCATAAGATAGAAACCTACTGAGGGACTTTGTTTCTCACCCCTACCACCACTTTCTTTTTAGACTCTGATAATGTCTTTTGCAACAACGGTGGTGTTCATTGAGCTTAGAAACATTAATTGATCAGTTAATGCTTATGAGATATTAATTATAGCCTAGATAAACATGAGGATTTACTTTTCCTTTGGTCAGATCTTCGTGTCTACTGTTCTAAGCCCAAATTTCTTCCCTACGACTTTGTCATACCCCCTAAAGATCTTCCACCCTAACATGCCCTTCCCTCCATTGCTGGGGTGTTAGGCACCTCCTGCAGCATATGACGAGGAGACTTATTTTGAAGGAGAAATAAATCTCCAAACTCCTTCACACTATCATAGCTCTTCAAATATCTGGTCTTCACAAGGTAGCTCACATTTCCCAACGCTATATCCACTTCGTGCTTACCAGGAGCTCAGGGAGGGACCTTATCATGTTATGTAACATTCCAAAATTTATATGATAGACTCTCAACATCATGAGCTCATACTAGTGAAAAATAAAATAGAGATAGAAATAAAAATTTAGAGAAAGAAGAAATCTTTCAATAAAATGATGAAAATACTCCTGCACTAAGACAACAATGGATAATGCACAAGAAGCTCAAAATAAAAAGAAAAATGACATTCTAGAGACTTATAATGTAACATCCAAATTTTTCTATGATAAATGTTTGAGGCTACAAATAGTTTCTAGAATAAAATTAGGTGAAATTAGAAACCAAAAGCAAAGAAATTAGGAAGTTTGGTACTATAAACACCCATTTATGTCTGAGGCCTCCAATTGTAAAATTAATCAAGAAACTAACATTAATTTAATAAAATAATAAAAATTAAGGAAAAGTAGAAAAATTTAAACAAAAATAAAAGAATAATAATAAAAAATTTCTGGAAAAAAAAACAAAATCAAAAAAGAAAAAATGAATAAAAAAAAAAGGGGAAAAGGGGTAACGAAAAACGGTTTTTGAAAACAGAAAATAAAGAAGAGGGTGGTGCTGGAGATCGGGGGGGAGAGACTTGGGAGGCTGGTCCGGAACTCAAGCAACAAAAAAGGATTCGAAAAGCTCCTCTGGCTCACATAAGATTTGAAGAGGAAGCTCCATAGAGAGGGGAGAAAACAAGGACGCCTGGCATTGCCATTCTTGAAGGAAATCAATAACGAAGCAACGTCAATAGTTGAAAAAAGAAAAGCTCTTTCACCATCGGGGGTGGCTTGATTCGATGCTCCAAGAATTCTCGGAGATTATCTTCACTGCTGAAGAAAAGGAAGAGATAAACCTCCCGGAACTCATCGCACCTGCAGATTTTCAACCATTACCAGGTTCATTTAGCTTGTGCATAGCCTTTATCTGAATATATATATCGCAAGAATTGGAGTGAGTCTTGAAATCCTTTGCTCTGTGTATTGTATTCAGTTTGTGCATTATTAATGAAATAATATGATTAAGGTAGATTAGGCTCAGTTTGGCTAAAATCTGATTCAAACATGTGATATTCGATGGTTGAAAGGTCCTAAAGAGCGTTGGTTTCTCTACATAAAAATCTAGAAAGAAACTGATTTTCCTAAGAATTAGTAGAGGATTAATAATCAAACACAACACAGAAATGATTCCTGCATCAACAGGCCAGGATCATACCTCTTTGCTCGTATATGAGTAAATTGAAACCTCTCTCGAGTCAAGTAAGTTTAGGAAGTCCTAAACAATTCCATGTGATTTGAACCACCTGCAATTTGTTGGTTATGCACGCACTTGAGGGTTATAGGAGTGAGCAAATAGATTCTAGCTCTAGAGGCATTGGTACGAAGTGATGATGCGCGGATGTGGCCGATTTTGCTATGTTATTGCTTGAGGGAATCTCTGTGAAAGATCTGATATTCCGCATTGTAGCCTATTGATGGCAGCTAGCATAAAAGGAAGGAGAAATTCTGCAGCGTATGTTTGTGATGACTACTGAGCTAGGGGAGGGAGCTTTGAATTTGGTATTATACGTACTTACGATGAATGGAAATTGGAACCTAAGCTCGCTGGACTAAACGGGTTCACTGATAAGAGGATCTCTCATCCTGGCCTTGACTATCTTGTCTTAACAGAGTGTTGACCTTGCATAGGTTACTGATGTCACTAGCAACTTCAAGTTATAATTCATATATGTTGCAAGGTCGTCAACCAAAAGGTTCTACAAAAGGAGGAACGACTGCATCTAAAAAGTTAACCTGATGTGGATGAATTCTGAGCTCACTGCAGATTTCTATCAGGAAAACATCCTACCACTCAAGTTTATACACCTAGCTATTGGATAGGTACTTTGTAGAATAAATTTCTATCTAGCAGAGCAGACTATGCAACTCAAGAAAAAAGTTCCTACGATGCTGCACTTATTAAAGTCTAAAATACTTGTTTCTCCCTTGGCTGCGGTTGTGAAAATATTAATCCATATAAGGAAGAGAAATTCAAGGTTACTTGCAAGATATTGCTCTTACTGTTTGGGTTCTATTTGGGAATGTATCTCAGTCTGCTAGCCGGGATCAGCTGGTCATCACAGCCATCAAGTTAGGGCCACTGCTAGTACTAATGCTCACCACATCTTATCTTCCAATAGGAGTGTAATACTTGTTGAAGAAAGAAGACTATGCAGGCAATTGCCCTCATCTTTTCTAAATGTGAATTCCAGCAAAGGAGTTGCGGACCAGATCAATCCATACTCTCACCTTTACCCTGTTCATCTTAAGCATTGTCCATGATCGAAAGAACGCTTCTCACCTATCCAGTAGTTGCTGCCTCTCAATGGAACAGTGAGATTGAGTTAATTCACAGCAAAACATCAAAATGTTGGTTTGTCATAAGCATAGGTAAGGGAGAAATATGGAACAAATATTGGATCGTGATAACTACGTATTCTGTTGCTGAGTATGAATATAGGAAGCTTACTAGCCTAAAGTGACATATGGAGGATTACTTTCGAAGCAAGATTGAACCATTAACCACATCAGTTGAAGATCATATAAATTCTGATTCATGCCACTATTATCATGCACGAGTGTTAAAGAAGGAATCTACTTTGACGAATGGAAATTTGCCAATTTGGCAGGTATCAACAGTAACGGATTCTGAGAGTCTAAACATGCAGAATGGTCCCCACCTCCTTTGTATGTATATAATTGAACTAAAGAAATGTAAATTACCAAAGTCTAGTCGCTCTTATGGTTAAGAGAGCCGCCTGCAAACCTGAGGTCCCTGTTTCGAATCCCACCCGAGGCATTTTGAATTTTAATCTTAGACATTGCAGCTACCCTGGAAATTACTACTTTGCCCCTGGGAAATTCCACAATTCCCAGCATGCCCCCTGCTATGATGATTTACCACAATTCCCCTGGGAAATTCCAGAATCCCCAACATTTTCGGAAATTACAATACCGCCCCTGTCAGATTCCAAAATCCCCACTAGGCCCATAGGCCAGAAATTACAAATTCACCCTTCCAAAAATTAACAAAAAATTCCAGAAATTAAGAAAATTAATAAAAATTTCTAAAAATTCAAAATAAATCATAAATAATTCAAAAATTCCAGAAATTAAGAAAATAAATAAAAATTCTAACAATTCAAAATAAATCATAAAAAATCAAAATTCCAGAAACTAATAAAAAACTCAAAAATTCCAGAAATTAATAAAAAAATTCAAAATTCCAGAAATTAATAAAAAATTCAAAATTTCCAGAAATTAATCAAAATTTCAAAAATTCCAGAAATTAATCAAAATTTCAAAAATTCAAGAAATTAATAAAAAATTCAAAAATTCCAGAATCCCTAAAAAATTCAAAAATTTTCAGAAATTAATAAAAATTTCAAAAATTCCAGAAATTAATAAAATTTCAAAAATTGCAGAAATTAATAAAAAATTCAAAAATTCCAGAAATTAATAAAAATTTCAAAATTTCCATAAATAAAAAATTTCTATAATTCCTAAATGATTCATAAAAAATCCAAAATCCTTATATAGTCCATGAAACATAACATTCCTTAGTTGATAGATTCCTCCAAAATCTCAAAATATTTACTTGTGACTTGCCTTTTTATCGATTTTCAAAAAAATAAAAACCTTGTTTTGCGATTCTTAATCTCACGCGACGAGCTCTAAGCACGAACTGGTAGCTTTTTCTGCTGTTCGTTGTTTAGAGATTCGTATGGGTCCAAGTGCAGCCGTAGTTGTCTTGGGCCCTGTGCATAGTGGATTAGGGTTGCCTGTCCTTTTTACAAAATAAAAACCTTACTCATCTTTATTCCACGATTTTCAAAATAAAAAATCTTGTGTTGCGATTCTTAATCTCATGCGATGAGCTCTAAGCACGAACTGATAGCTTTTTCTGCTGTTCGTTGCTCAGAGATTTGTATGGGTCCAAGTGCAGCCGTAGTTGTCTTGGGCCCTGTGCATATATGGATAAGGGTCGCCCTCCTAAAAATAGTTTTCAAAAATAGTCAAGCTTTTTTACTTTTCAAGTAGCTCCGAAGGTCAAGCCTTCGAGCACATTTCAAACACTTTCGAAAGTCAAGCTTTCAAAACATAACCAGAACTACGTAAGCCTTGAGTTTCCCATTGCACCGGGGAATACGTAGGAGCAGGATCAAGTCCTGTCAGGCTAACCTCCATCAAGTATTTATTTTCACTCTAATTAAAGGGATCAAACCATTTTCAAATAATCACACACTCAGTTTAAGGGTACCGTTCTTCGGAACGGGCGAATGGGGTGCCTAACACCTTCCCCACTTGTAACCGACTCCCGAACCTAAATCTCATCCAGGGTTTTTCCAAATCCTTTTCCCTTAAACAAAAATTTGGTGGCGACTCCACATCATCAAAATCAACTTTTTTAAAATTTTAGCGAGTCCGTCGTCTCGTCGGAATTACGGTTGCGACAGATGGCGACTCCACTGGGGACCATTAGAGAGTCAAGCCCGATCAATTGAGTGTACATTATATTTGATCTCTTCCTTATTTGTTTGCACATTTTATTGATTGCACGATTCATTTACTTGTTTATTTATCTGTTGTTTGTTTGTCTATTCTTTGTACAACCCTAGGATAGATGAATCATAAATTGCAATATATATGTGTACAATTTCCCCAATTGCAGGTATCCTAATTACTTGTGTGCCCTCATACACATTGCATATGCATTATCATGAGTGGGGCCATATACCCAGGTCTGAGTGCAGCCTAGGACTAGAGGGATCTAGTGGTGTCACTTTGGGGCTTACGTCCTGTTTGACTATCACGAAAATCCCAGCTAGAGTGCGTCCTATTTGTAATGCCCTACAACTGGTAGCTTTTTCTGCTGTTGTGGCAAGCATTGCAGAATGGAACTTGGCTCTAGTGACCTCAACACCCCTAGGATTACAAACCACCTTTGAGAGGTTCATATAAAAGGCCATAGATTCCTAGGACAGGTAACCCACATAAGAAGCAAAGAGGGCACACACCCCTTCATAATATGGTTCATATACGCACGGACAATTATCATCCAAAATGGAAGCTGAAGATTGGGGAAATACAAAAATCAAGAAAGAAAAGTCAAACAAAAAGAAAAGAAATATCAAAACAAATAAAAAAACAAGGAAAATCAAGGAAAACTAGAAATTCCTAGGAAAAATTAGAAAATAATTTCTAAAAATACTGAAAATATCAAAAGTTCAAAAGGAGAGAATGAAAAATTTCGAAAACCTAAAGAATGCTTTTTGGAAAATTTTAACAAATCCTTTTCAAACACCATCAAAGGTTTTTTAGCAAAATACCAAAAATACAAAACTCCTAAAAATAAATTTGTTAAAAATCAATAAATAAAACAACTCTCATTTATTTTCAAATAGTCAAACTTCAAATCTCTTAAAATTATTTGCACATAGCATTGATTCATTCATTCATTCATAGATCTAAAAAAAAAAATAGATTTCAAAAATCATTCTACACATTCACACTCATTGTGCATCAACATCTCTATCATTCACGTTTTGTTGCATTCAAATTATTTCACAAAAATTAATTTTTAACCTCACCAGAAAATTGGAGAAACACAGTTTCCTCGACATCCTTATAAAACTCGAGCACAATCAAGAATCATGGATGAGCTGGAGAGACAAAATGAGGAGCTAAGAAATAAGGTCAAATCACTGAAGGAACAGATGGCCAAGCTAATAGAGGCCATCCAGCAGTCTAAACAGAAAGAGGCGACGGAACCCTTGCCAAGAGAACCAACCGACCCAACACACCCTCCTGGCTTCACTCCACGATTAAACATACCTTCGCAAACAGAAGGGGTTCACAATGGGTTTCCTCATGGGTATGCATCTGATCTATGCTTGGTCCCAGACGTGGTCATCCCTCCAAAATTTAAGGTTCCTGAATTCGAGAAATATCAAGGAACCAACTGTCCAAAGAAACACCTGACTATGTACTGCAGGAAGATGTCTGCATGTACTTACGATGAGAAGCTTCTCATCCACTTCTTCCAAGACAGCTTAACCGGGCCAGCTGCAAACTGGTACACTCAACTGGAGCGGACACACATCCGTTCATGGAGGGACCTTGCTGAGGCTTTCACAAAGCAGTATTAGTACAATACGGAGATGGCTCCCGATCGAACCCAACTCCAGAATATGGCCAAGAAAGGGGATGAGACCTTCAAGAAGTATGCTCAAAGATGGAGGGAGTTAGCCGCTCAAGTACAACCTCCATTATTCGAGAAAGAGCTGGTCAGCACATTCATTGACACACTCAAGGATCCTTTCTATGACAAGATGATTGGCAGTGTGACTCCTAGCTTCTCTGATGTCATCATCATTGGAGAAAGGATCGAGGGTGGCATACGTCGAGGAAGAATCACGCACAACGCCATAGGGACAGTTGACACCTCTACAGAAAAGAAGAGAGGCGGTGTACGCTTATAATGTAGCTTCTCGGTCAGGACGATATACACCTCCGATGGCACTTTATGGACCGACTGGTTTCCAACCATCACCATATACACCCTGCACACCATATCCTTACGTCGCCACCGCCTACCAAACCGCCTATCCACCAACTTACAATTACCCAACGCAAACCCGACCGCCCACACCATACACGGTCCAAATACAAGCCATGAGCTCAAATTCTAGCCAAAATCAGAAAAAGGAGAAAGATCCTATCCAGTTTGATCCAATTCCAATGACCTACACCGAGCCGCTACCCTCAGTTAATCCAGAGCTCCTTGGTGGTTCCTTACTCTCTGAAACCTCAAGAACCACCATACCCTAAATGGTACGATGCCAATGCCATATGTGGCTACCATGCGGGGTACATCGGTCATTCTACCGAAAACTGCCAGGTTCTAAAGCATAAGGTGCAAGGCCTGATTGATGCTAAACGGCTAGACTTTGGGAAAATCGCTCCTAATCCAAGTGCTGAATCATGAGAGCTCATCCGCTGGCTAAGAAATGAGAACAACACGACCAGTTGCTTTGTGCAAATCAAGCTATCGAGGAAGATCATCCAAGATTTATCATACTTTTCAAAATCACTCTTTTGTAAATAAATCTTAATGAACATTTTTCATGTTTCTTGAGCACGTGCTTTACATCATTGGCCTTACTTTAAAATTTACCATTCTTTTTATCCATTCTGCCTACTCCTTATTCCTATACCCAAACAGTAAATACTGATTGGTGATAATGTCAGTACTGTAATAAATAATCTTGAACGTCTAGTTAATCAAGCTCAAAGAGAAAAATCCTAATGAGGAAGTAGAATAACAACCAGGGATTCTAGATCCCCAATCAAAGTGTCTTGTAAAAAAAAAAAACATCCCGCTGGAATCAAGTTCACATCTAGGCAAAATTAGGGATACACGATAAGATCCGCTGAATTAGGAACCAAAAGATCCTGGCAAGATCAACGTACAACTATTCAAGAAAAAGAGGAAAGCTCGCTGGATTGAATCAAAATGATCCAGGCAAAATCAGGGTCAAAATACAACTATTCAAGGAAAAGAAGAAAGCCCGCTGGATTAAACCAAAACGATCCAGGAAAAAGTAGGGTTAAAGTTCAAGATTATATCAACAAAAGTCATGATCAAAAAAGGTCTTGTCGGTTTCCAACAACAATTCAGGCAAAATTAAGATCAAGCAAAAGCCCGCTAGGCCAACAATCAAGAACGACCTAGGAAAAAGTTAGGGCACAATCAAGCAAAAGCCCGCTAGGTCAACAATCAAGAACGACCTAGGCAAAAGTTAGGGCACAATCAAGCAAGAGCCCGCTAGGTCAACAATCAAGAACGACTTAGGCAAAAGTTAGGGCATAATCAAGCAGAAGCCCGCTAGGTCGACAAACAATCAAAGACAACCTAGGAAAAAGTTAGGACATAATCAAATAGAAGCCCGCTAGGTCAACAATCAAGAACGACCTAGGCAAAAGTTAGGGCCAATCAAGCCAGAAGGCCGCTAGGTCAACAATCAAGAACGACCTAGGAAAAAGTTAGGGCACAAACAATCAAGAGCCCGCTAGGTCAAAAACCCGTAAGGGCGACCTTGGCAAAAGTTAGGGCAATACAAAAGACCTGCTGGGTTAAAAACTCAAAAGAACAACCCAGGAAAAATTAAGGTCAATCCAGGAATCTCAAGACAACATGACATTTCTGCACCTCATATCTTCCTAAAACTGGGGCAAAAATTTCCATTTCTCAAGTTTGCTTAATTTGACAATCGAGATTATGAAAAGCAGCATTGACATTTTCATCGAAAGGTGCCATTTGGGCAATCGAACCCACATCTTTTGTCATCTTTCCCTTTCAAATACACTACCTTAAAACACCCTTTGCAAACCTTCTCTTTTCTTTTCATTGATCATCCATAAACCACTTTCAACGCCTCAAAATACATGTGCCGCAAGGAAATGTGAAAAATGTAAAAAATTAAAAAAAGGATTAAATCTGAAAAGTCGTGGCAAGTCGGATGAATCCTCCACCATTACAACATGACAGGATAGTTTCCAAAAGAATCATCATCCTACCAGCCGCGATGTCACCAAAGAAGGAGTGTGTCTTATTCAATATTGCTGACCGTTGTTCGGTCTCGAAGATCCTGGAAAAGAAGGTTCCAAAAATGATCAAGAAGCCAAGAGATTGACCAAAACACCGAACTTAAATCGATCTAGCTCGTCCTGATTTTTGATTCTCGTCACACCAACTAGGGGGTTGTCGAGGAAGGATGAGTCAAAAAAATCCAAATCAAATCGAGAGAAACAAAAATTTTACACCATTCCATGGTTTGCATAGCATTTGTTTCATCAAGTAAATATTTCAAGCATCAAAATAAGAACCACATCATGGCATGCATTCATCCCACAACATCCATTTCATCCAATAATTATTTCAAGCATCAAAGAAGTGTTGATAAGATTAAAAAATTGCATCCTTTCTATTCAAGAATCACAAACATTGCATCTTTAATCATTCAAGTATCGCGCTAAGTATTCATCCATTCAAGCATTTCATAACTCATTTTTCAAAAATAATTAAGAAATAAGCAAAATTTTCCGAATCAATCATAATTAAAGTCGAGTCAAGCTCAAAACCGGGGCAAACGCTTGCCCAGAAAATTCAAGTTGAGGCAATCCTCAATTCCTCAACGTCAGAAAAATCAAGCTGGGGAATTTGCCCACATAAATTCAATTTGAGGTCACCCTCAAACACAATTTAAGATCATGGAACAAACTAGGGCGAACATGCGCCCAGAAAATTCAAGTTGTGGCAATCCTCAATTCCAAAATTCCAAATTCAAGATAAGGCGAACATGCGCCCAGAAAATTCAATTTGAGGCCATCCTCGGATTCTAAAACAAGTTCAAACTGGGGAAAATGCTTGCCCACACGAATTCAATTGAGGGTTATCCTCAAATTCTGAGTCAAGCTCACGCTGGGGCAAACGCTTGCCCACAAAAGATTTAATTTGAGGTCATCTTCAAAATCTGATTCAAGAGCAAAACTGGGGCAAACATTTGCCTAAAAACTTAGGTTGAGGCAACCCTCAATTCCAAATTCAAGATAAGGCAAAAAGGTGCCCAAGGAAACTCAGGATGAGGCAATCCTCAATTCTAGAATTCTAAAACGTTGGGCAAACGCTTGCTCAAAATCCCCTCAAGTTAAGGCATTCCTCGACTACCAAAGACCTTCCAAACTGGGGCAAAACGTTGGCCCAAAATTCTTTCAAAGCAAGACATCTCTCAGTTATCAAGAAATTTCCAAACCGAGGCAAAATGGTTGCCCAAGCCGCCTAAAAAATAATCATCAAGTGCCAAAAAACCTTCAAGCGCAAGGTAGAATGCATCATTCATTTGTGGCCTATGTTATCAGGCCATTGCATCCATACATTCCTGCTCACTGGCCTATGTTGTCACGCCATAGCATTGCATCTTTACATTCTTGCTCACTGGCCTATGTTGTCAGGCCATAGCATTTCATCTTTGCATTCTTGCTCACTGGCCTATGTTGTCAGGCCATAGCATTGCATCTTTGCATTCTTGCTCACTGGCCTATGTTGTCAGGCCATAGCATTACATCTTTACATTCTTGCTCACTGGCCTATGTTGTCAGGCCATAGCATTACATCTTTGCATTCTTGCTCACTGGCCTATATTGTCAGGCCATAGCATTACATCCTTGCATTCTTGCTCCCTGGCCTATGTTGTCAGGCTAAAGCATTGCATCCATCGCTTCTGCTCACTGGCCTATTTTGTCAGGCCATAGCATTACATCTTTGCATTCTTGCTCACTGGCCCATGTTATCAGGCCGTAGCATTACATCTTTGCATTCTTGCTCACTGGCCTATGTTGTCAGGCCATAGCATTGCATCCTTACATTCTTGCTCACTGGCCTATATTGTCAGGCCATAGCATTACATCCTTGCATTCTTGCTCCCTGGCCTATGTTGTCAGGCTAAAGCATTGCATCCTTCATTTCTGCTCACTGGCCTATGTTGTCAGGCTAAAACATTACATCTTAGCCTTACTGCTTTCAGGCCTATGTTGTCAGGCCACCTTGTAGTTTAGATTTACTGCTTTCAGGCCTATGTTGTCAGGCCGCTGTAGTTTAGAGTTACCGCTTTCAGGCCTACGTTGTCAGGCCACCACAGCTTAGATTTCTTTTTCGGGCCTATGTTGTCGAGCCGCTGTAGCTTAGATTTCACGCTTGCTCGGGCCTATGTTGTCGGCCGCATTGTAGCTTAGATTTACCGCTTTGTGCCTATGTTGTCGAGCCACCTATCTTAGATTCTTGCTTTCGAGCCTATGTTGTCAGGCAGCCATGTAGCTTAGATTTACTACTTTCAGGCCTATGTTGTCAGGCCGCCATGTAGTTTAGATTTACTTGCTTTCAGGCCTATGTTGTCAGGCTGCCATGTAGTCTAGATTTACTGCTTTCAGGCCTATGTTGTCAGGCCGCCATGTAGTTTTAGATTTCGCTTTCGGGCCTATGTTGTCGTAGGCCGCCATGTAGTTTAGATTTACTTACTTTCAGGCCTATGTTGTCAGGCCGCCATGTAGTTTAGATTTATTGCTTTCAGGCCTATGTTGTCAGGCCGCCATGTAGCTAGATTTACTGCTTTCAGGCCTATGTTGTCAGGCCGTCATGTAGTTTAGATTTATTGCTTTCAGGCCTATGTTGTCAGGCCGCCATGTAGCTAGATTTACTGCTTTCAGGCCTATGTTGTCAGGCCGCCATGTAGCTAGATTTACTACTTTCAGGCCTATGTTGTCAGGCCGCTATGTAGTTTAGATTTATTGCTTTCAGGCCTATGTTGTCAGGCCGCCATGTAGCTAGATTTACTGCTTTCAGGCCTATGTTGTCAGGCCGCCATGTAGCTAGATTTACTGCTTTCAGGCCTATGTTGCCAGGCCACCATGTAGTTTAGATTTACTTCTTTCAGGCCTATGTTGTCAGGCCGCCATGTAGCTAGATTTATTGCTTTCAGGCCTATGTTGTCAGGCCGTCATGTAGTTTAGATTTACTGCTTTCAGGCCTATGTTGTCAGGCTGCCATGTAGCTAGATTTATTGCTTTCAAGCCTATGTTGTCAGGCCACCATGTAGCTAGATTTACTGCTTTCAGGCCTATGTTGTCAGGCCGCCATGTAGTTAGATTTATTGCTTTCAGGCCTATATTGTCAGGCCATCCATCCAGTTTAGTTTATTGCTTGCAGGCCGATGCTGTCAGGCCCTCCATACTTTAGTCTCTTATAGTTTCAGTATCACAACACACGAAGCCGGTAAAGTCACTCCATCACCATTCTTCATGCACCCATGGGGTTCACTTTAAGCTCAAGGCTTCTAGTGTTACTCTTGGAACTTTTTCAAAAGTCTGCCTCGGACATGAGGTGTTCACGTCTTTACTCATTTCCTACCACGATAATTCAGAGAATCGCTTCTCACATTATCTGGTAAGAAAATAAGTAAAGAGGGGCAAACTGTAAACACTCATTTATGTTCGAGGCCTCCAATTGTAAAATTAATCAAGAAACTAACATTAATTTAATAAAATAATAAAAATTAAGGAAAAGTAGAAAAATTTAAACAAAAATAAAAGAATAATAATAAAAAATTTCTGGAAAAAAAAAACAAAATCAAAAAAGGAAAAATGAATAAAAAAAAAGGGGAAAAGGGGTAACGAAAAACGGTTTTTGAAAACAGAAAATAAAGAAGAGGGTGGTGCTGGAGATCGGGGGGGAGAGACTTGGGAGGCTGGTCCGGAACTCAAGCAACAAAAAAGGATTCGAAAAGCTCCTCTGGCTCACATAAGATTTGAAGAGGAAGCTCCATAGAGAGGGGAGAAAACAAGGACGCCTGGCATTGCCATTCTTGAAGGAAATCAATAGCAAGCAACGTCAATAGTTGAAAAAAGAAAAGCTCTCTTCACCATCAGGGGGTGGCTTGATTCAGTGCTCCAAGAATTCCTCTGGAGATTATCTTCACTGCTGAAGAAAAGGAAGAGATAAACCTCCCGGAACTCATCGCACCTGCAGATTTTCAACCATTACCAGGTTCATTTAGCTTGTGCATAGCCTTTATCTGAATATATATATCGCAAGAATTGGAGTGAGTCTTGAAATCCTTTGCTCTGTGTATTGTATTCAGTTTGTGCATTATTAATGAAATAATATGATTAAGGTATATTAGGCTCAGTTTGGCTAAAATCTGATTCAAACATGTGATATTCGGTGGTTGAAAGGTCCTAAAGAGCGTTGGTTTCTCTGCATAAAAATCTAGAAAGAAACTGATTTTCCTAAGAATTAGTAGAGGATTAATAATCAAACACAACACAGAAATGATTCCTGCATCAACAGGCCAGGATCATACCTCTTTGCTCGTATATGAGTAAATTGAAACCTCTCTCGAGTCAAGTAAGTTTAGGAAGTCCTAAACAATTCCATGTGATTTGAACCACCTGCAATTTGTTGGTTATGCACGCACTTGAGGGTTATAGGAGTGAGCAAATAGATTCTAGCTCTAGAGGCATTGGTACGAAGTGATGATGCGCGAATGTGGCCGATTTTGCTATGTTATTGCTTGAGGGAATCTCTGTGAAAGATCTGATATTCCGCATTGTAGCCTATTGATGGCAGCTAGCATAAAAGGAAGGAGAAATTCTGCAGCGTATGTTTGTGATGACTACTGAGCTAGGGGAGGGAGCTTTGAATTTGGTATTATCTGTGCAGAATTCTGATGAATGGAAATTGGAACCTAAGCTCGCTGGACTAAACGGGTTCACTGATAAGAGGATCTCTCATCCTGGCCTTGACTATCTTGTCTTAACAGAGTGTTGACCTTGCATAGGTTACTGATGTCACTAGCAACTTCAAGTTATAATTCATATATGTTGCAAGGTCGTCAACCAAAAGGTTCTATAAAAGGAGGAACGACTGCATCTAAAAAGTTAACCTGATGTGGATGAATTCTGAGCTCACTGCAGATTTCTATCAGGAAAACATCCTACCACTCAAGTTTATACACCTAGCTATTGGATAGGTACTTTGTAGAATAAATTTCTATCTAGCAGAGCAGACTATGCAACTCTAGAAAAAAGTTCCTACGATGCTGCACTTATTAAAGTCTAAAATACTTGCTTCTCCCTTGGCTGCGGTTGTGAAAATATTAATCCATATAAGGAAGAGAAATTCAAGGTTACTTGCAAGATATTGCTCTTACTGTTTGGGTTCTATTTGGGAATGTATCTCAGTCTGCTAGCCGGGAGCAGCTGGTCATCACAGCCATCAAGTTAGGGCCGCTGCTAGTACTAATGCTCACCACATCTTATCTTCCAATAGGAGTGTGATACTTGTTGAAGAAAGAAGACTATGCAGGCAATTGCCCTCATCTTTTCTAAATGTGAATTCTAGCAAAGGAGTTGCGGACCAGATCAATCCATACTCTCACCTTTACCCTGTTCATCTTAAGCATTGTCCATGATCGAAAGAACGCTTCTCACCTATCCAGTAGTTGCTGCCTCTCAATGGAACAGTGAGATTGAGTTAATTCACAGCAAAACATCAAAATGTTGGTTTGTCATAAGCATAGGTAAGGGAGAAATATGGAACAAATATTGGATCGTGATAACTACGTCTTTCATTGAGTATGAATATAGGAAGCTTACTAGCCTAAAGTGACATATGGAGGATTACTTTCGAAGCAAGATTGAATCATTAACCACATCAGTTGAAGATCATATAAATTCTGATTCATGCCACTATTATCATGCACGAGTGTTAAAGAAGGAATCTACTTTGACGAATGGAAATTTGCCAATTTGGCGGTATCAACAAAGATAGCAGATTGAGAGTCTAAACATGCAGAATGGTCCCCACCTCCTTTGTATGTATATAATTGAACTAAAGAAATGTAAATTACCAAAGTCTAGTCGCTCTTATGGTTAAGAGAGCCGCCTGCAAACCTGAGGTCCCTGTTTCGAATCCCACCCGAGGCATTTTGAATTTTAATCTTACACATTGCAGCTACCCTGGAAATTACTACTCTGCCCCTGGGAAATTCCACAATTCCCAGCATGCCCCTTGCTATGATGATTTACCACAATTCCCCTGGGAAATTCCAGAATCCCCAACATGCCCCTACCCTGGAAATTACAATACCGCCCCTGTCAGATTCCAAAATCCCCACTAGGCCCATAGGCCAGAAATTACAAATTCACCCTTCCAAAAATTAACAAAAAATTCCAGAAATTAAGAAAATTAATAAAAATTTCTAAAAATTCAAAATAAATCATAAATAATTCAAAAATTCCAGAAATTAAGAAAATAAATAAAAATTCTAACAATTCAAAATAAATCATAAAAAATCAAAATTCCAGAAACTAATAAAAAATTCAAAAATTCCAGAAATTAATAAAAAAATTCAAAATTCCAGAAATTAATAAAAAATTCAAAATTTCCAGAAATTAATCAAAATTTCAAAAATTCCAGAAATTAATCAAAATTTCAAAAATTCAAGAAATTAATAAAAAATTCAAAAATTCCAGAATCCCTAAAAAATTCAAAAATTTTCAGAAATTAATAAAAATTTCAAAAATTCCAGAAATTAATAAAATTTCAAAAATTGCAGAAATTAATAAAAAATTCAAAAATTCCAGAAATTAATAAAAATTTCAAAATTTCCATAAATAAAAAATTTCTATAATTCCTAAATGATTCATAAAAAATCCAAAATCCTTATATAGTCCATGAAACATAACATTCCTTAGTTGATAGATTCCTCCAAAATCTCAAAATATTTACTTGTGACTTGCCTTTTTATCGATTTTCAAAAAAATAAAAACCTTGTTTTGCGATTCTTAATCTCACGCGACGAGCTCTAAGCACGAACTGGTAGCTTTTTCTCTCAACATTCGTTGTTTAGAGAATATGGGTCCCAGTGCTCGTAGTTGTCTTGGGCCACTGCTAGTGGATTAGGGTTGCATCCTTTTACAAAATAAAAACCTTACTCATCTTTATTCCACGATTTTCAAAATAAAAAATCTTGTGTTGCGATTCTTAATCTCATGTGATGAGCTCTAAGCACGAACTGGTAGCTTTTTCTGCTGTTCGTTGCTCAGAGATTTGTATGGGTCCAAGTGCAGCCGTAGTTGTCTTGGGCCCTGTGCATATGTGGATGAGGGTCGCCCTCCTAAAAATAGTTTTCAAAAATAGTTAAGCTTTTTTACTTTTCAAGTAGCTCCGAAGGTCAAGCCTTCGAGCACATTTCAAACACTTTCGAAAGTCAAGCTTTCAAAACATAACCAGAACTACGTAAGCCTTGAGTTTCCCATTGCACCGGGGAATACGTAGGAGCAGGATCAAGTCCTGTCAGGCTAACCTCCATCAAGTATTTATTTTCACTCTAATTAAAGGGATCAAACCATTTTCAAATAATCACACACTCAGTTTAAGGGTACCGTTCTTCGGAACGGGCGAATGGGGTGCCTAACACCTTCCCCACTCGTAACCGACTCCCGAACCTAAATCTCATCCAGGGTTTTTCCAAATCCTTTTCCCTTAAACAAAAATTTGGTGGCGACTCCACATCATCAAAATCAACTTTTTTAAAATTTTAGCGAGTCCGTCGTCTCGTCGGAATTACGGTTGCGACAGGTACAAATGATGAAAATTCCCCTATACTTGGGTAGCTCAAATAATGAGCCAAAAAAATGGAAATAAAAGTATAAGACATCCTAAATGGATTATAAACATCATGTATGGTTAAAAGTAGTGAGAAAAATTTAGAAACTTGAGAAGGGACAAAAACACCCTTCGAAAACCTCAAAAATGACCAAAATGCTTCTAGGAGTTATACTTTTTGCACAAAGCTAGTCGCTTCCCATAAAAATAGCAAGAGGCCTTAGATTAACATGGGAGTGAACTAAAAAGTCTTAGAAATGTCAGAGGAACAATTTGAAAAATTTTCCGGCAATGCTGATAAAAATTACGAAAATGCCCCTGAAAGGTCGGGAGGGGAAGACAATGTGATAAGCATGCCAGGAGTGGGCCCTACACCAAGGTGCACGAAATTCAGAAGCTGGGAAGGTGGTGATGAGTGACCAAAGTGAATTCAAATCAAGTCTTCCACAAAAAGACAAAAGTAAATAGTAAAAAGGTTCCTTTAACCATGGTTAAGACTAATTAATCTTGGTTAATTAAAAGTAAAACATGCTTAGGGTAAATTAATCATAATTAGAGGAAATATCAGCCTAATTAACTCTAATCTAAGCATAAAAGGATAATTCTTTGAATTTTGATTTATTTTGGAAAATAGGAAAAATCTAGGCAAAATTACCAAAATACCCCTAAGTGCAAAACTAATTCCACTTGACCCATAGGAGTCCGAATTTTTTGGGATCCTTGGGACCAAATTTTATTCATATTTTTCAGCCTAGAAACTTATCAAAATCCTCTCCATTCTCTCTAAACTTAGCATAACTCAAAATACCCAAATCTTACACTTTTAAGCTTAAGTCTTCATCTTTAAGACTTAAGCTAGATTAAAGCCATAAACACCAAAGCCCCACCACCATCCTTTGTCCACGTCCAAATCAGACCATAGGGGACCCAAGGCATACTTTAAAGCCCACAAAAACACTAAGGAGGTCTTCAACATGTAGGATCTTTCTACTTGTCTTTTTATGCTTTTAACTTGTCTTTTTATAGTGTGCTTGTTTTCTTTCACGCATATTTTCTCCAAGATATATTTATATTCTTTTTTTTTCACTTGTGAGAGTTTAAAACTATATTTTAATCATTCAAAATCAACCCCACCCATTTTTAGTGATTTTTGTAAAGAAAAACAAAGTTTGTTCGTTTAAAAGTGCTTCTAAGGTACTTAGAAGAAATCTAATCGGTGGGCTTTGTTTTAAAATTATTTTTGAAGATTTGATCAGTTTTATGCTCTCATGAGAAATGTTTTTGAAGCTTATTTTAAAGAGGATTTGTGGATCTTGGAGTAGATCATGAAAATCTACTCTTTGTGGCTTGAAAAAATATATTATGTTGTTATTTTCATGCTTATTTTTATGCTTAAGTTTTAACCTTGTGATTTTATTTTGTGATGAGTTTGGTATGACCTTTGTGCTGGATCTACACCTCTGAGTATGCATGTTAAGAGGTGGAATAAATTTTTGTAATAAGTTCCAAAGTTTTCTTTGGACATTAGTTAGAAAGCTACCAAGCAAATGATGTAATTTGTAGCAAAAAATGGCTAAAATCCTTGTATGGTACCCTAGACTCATCATGGCCAGCACTTAAGCATAAAAACATGGATGAAATAAGCATGGACCAGAGGCAAGAGGGGCTGCACAAGCCTAACACAACTGAACCAAGGTGGTGTGAGATGGAAGATTTGAAGAAATTACCTTGGCTAACCAAGGAAGGCTTTTGGCCAAAACTCCCAAGCAAGCTTTAGTTTTGTAAAAAAATTTCTAAGTAACTTAAGCCTTGAAATAAGGTTTTAAGTAAACTAAATCAACCTTTAAAAAAATTTAAACAAAACAAAAATGAGTTAAAAACCCCGAGGAGTGCATTCAGCCACCCTACAGAGATTTTGGCAGAAATGAGCTTAAAATGTGATTAAGGAAAAATCAAGTATTTTAAACAAGTAAATAAATTATTTGGAGGTTTAATTTGAAGGTTAAGTTTCAGAATATATGGCCTAGGTAAGCTTAGGAAAAAATCTCAAAATTACTGAGTGGTAAAATTTCCAAATAAGCTTAAAATGGGTAACTAGGAAATTTACCATAACTTAAGCAAGGGTAAATGTCAAATTCGGCCATGCCATTAAATTTTGAGTAAAAAGACTTAAGATTACCTTATAATATGTCAATTCTAAAGTTTAAACTTGGCCCCTGAGTAAAGTTCAACTAGGGTTAAGAAATGGTCAACTTAAGTCAACTAGGGCTAGGAAGAAGGAAACCCTAAACCTAAAAGAGTGGCATTCGGCCACTTAGTAGTTAATTAACTTAAAGGAGGTTTTAATTTCAAATTAGGGTTAATTAAGGACCATTTCTATGTAAATAGGATGAAATTAAAGTATGAAAAAGTTTTAAGAAGGGTAAAGAGACCTATTGATTTTTTAGGCAAATGATCCTATGGTGAAGAAGAAAAATATGGAAACCTAAGTCTAGGAGGTTGGAATTTGGCTACCATGTTTTAAATTAACTAATAAGGAGTTTCAATCCTTAAATAGGCCTAAATAATGATCCTAAATATGTAAGCAAAATATAATTAAGGAGTATGAAAAGTGGGACTTGAGGAAGTAGGTACGATATGATTCACCCTACGCGAATGAACCGGAATGCGGAAATGATAACAGAACGTCTTGAGAATTAGGATAAGATAAGATAAGATAAGATAAGATAAGATAAGGTAAGATTAGGATAAAATAAAATAAGATGAGATGAGATAAGATAAGATAAGATAAGGTAAGATTAGATAAGATAATATAAGGTAAGATGAGATAAGATAGGATAAGATGTGATAAGATAGGTAAGATAAGGTGAGATAAGATGAGATAAGATAAAGGAACCCGACACAAACCGCGACCTGCGGAGAGCACCGAAGTTATCAAGAGGAACGTGACCCTTACCGCGACCTGCCAGAAGAACCAACGTTATCAAATGTAGTTCTTTACCCAAGAACCAAGGAATCAACTCACCCCAGAGATGAAAAACTCTCAAATAGAAAATATGATTATTCCTCAAAATCTCTTTCTTCACTGAATCCCTAACTCCTATTATATAGCTAACCTAATATAGTAAAAAAGATAACAAATTAGAAATCCTAATTAGATTATAATTTGAATTGCAACCAGTTTAAAATAAATAATTTCTAGATAAATATCAAATCCTAATGTAATCTATAGAAAATCATAAACCTTATCACTTAAGATCTTTAATGATATGACTACATAAATTAACCCATGTTGGAATTGGGCTTGGATCCACGTAATTTTTTTCTTGAACTTCCTTGATGAGACCTCAAGTGCTTGTTTCATACGTTTGGTTCTATTTCTCGTCATAGGACCTTCCATTCCTTGTAAATAATCTCTTAGATGATCTCTTTTACTTATCATGGTGCCCACGTTCACATCAAGGTCATTTGGCCAGTTAGGAATACAGTGACCTAGAAGGTTAATTAAATTCTACTTAGATATTATTTGGTTTAGAATAAAAGAGACTTTAAAGGTTTAAGAGTAAATTAGTCATAATTATTAAGGTAGTAAAAAGAAGAATCAAGGGTTTATTAGAGGCATGATTAAGAAGGGTGGATATGACTTAAACTTGAAGTTAGAAGTTCACTAAGTAAGTTGATCATAGCATACCTTAATGAGAAGAAGTTATAAAAGTTTGTAAATACTTAAATACTTGAACCCAGAATAATTAGGACATGTATAAGACTTGAACAAAAGAGAACATAAAGAGTAAAGAACTTGAAAGGTGTCATTCGGCGACCTAGATTAAGATTCTAAGATGAAAAATATTAATGAAAAAATGTATATTTGAGAAAAGGAAAGGATAAGAGATAACTTAGAAGGTCGAGTGATGTAAATCCCTTGTGTGATTTCAACATCAAACCAAATTAAGGCATTGTATTGGTTGTGTAAGTGTGACATTATGCTATGTGATTTACTAATTGAATTGCATTATAGGTTGTGAATGCTCACTATCTATGAATGAATAAATGATGGATGCTCATGAATGAGAAAGGAAGATGATCATGTATGACATTGGCATATGTTGATGATTGAGATGAAAATTCAAAACTTATATATGCATTCCATATTGGTTGGAATTTTTTTGAGCATGCATAATTATCTGGAAGCTACTAAAATGAACATAAAGAATTTAAGGGATCACTAAAGCAAACATTATGTGAAAACGTAAAGCTACTCTCTTTGTGCCTTATGTGCACTAATATCCAGAGGGCCCTAAAATGCTCGACTAAAGAGAAGCCTAAAGTTGCTTCTAGGAGACTTAAGTTTCTCCAAGAAATCCTTCTACTGTGAAGACTTAAGTTTCTTCACCAAGTTATAAGGTGGTGACGACCATCCCGGAATGAGCTCATATCCTTAATTTTTAGTAGGAGGTGGGAGTAGAGTTAGTGAGAAGATATTGTTTGACAAATTTAATACAAGTCAATGTATTATTGTTTCTACCTAAGGTGGTGAAACTAGATTCATAAAAGTGTTCCAAAAGTTGGACAAAGGAATGATAAAGACAAAGATAAGTAATAAAGAATGAAGTTTAAGACATAGAATAATTTTATGTCAAATGATATCTTATGTGTGATCCCAAAGTTATTAATGTCAAGAAGAATGTATGATGAGACATTAAGTTGTATGTTTTGGAATAAAATTGATCTACTTCAGATAAATGTTTTCAAAGAATTAAAAGTAACCTTTTATGCAAGAAATGATTTCTAAAATAAACTGAAGTGACTGGGATTAAATTGATGGCATTAGAACTAAGTAGGAAGCCTACTGAGAAACTTAGTTTCTCATCCCTACTTCTTCCACTTTCTTCCCAGATATTCTGAATGTTGTATGCGATGATGGAAACTCATGTTATTGAAGCAGATGAAAGACACTCTCGTCTAAAGAAAATTCACGTCATGTTAATATTGTGATTAGAAGGATGAAAGCATCCTAAATATTAGTAATAAATAATATGTTATGTATATTTAACAAATGTAAATTAAGGATTGTAATAGTTATATGATAAGGCCTATGTGCCTAGGACTTATATGATGTTTGAATGGTATGCATAATTATTGTATGATATGTACTTTATGCTTGAATCTTGTCTATCTACTATATGCAAATGATAAACGGAAAGAACGATATGAATGCTTAGTATTCCTAATGTTTTGAACGGACATTGAAATTTTCATAAGGAAATATTTTACCACTATGCATGTTTTATCGACGAGGCTCGCAGTTTATATCAAACAGTTTTTTTTTAAAAAAAATTTACCATATTTTCATATAAGTATTTTCTAAAATGAATTCCGCAATAAAAATGAAACCGAATGATCGACTTAAGCATGAAATCAACATTCGTTTTTAGGGTGTTATATATAATTCATCTACAATGGTTAGAATATCACAAAGAAAAATTAGAGTCGAAGAAAGAGCGAAAACGCCACCAAAAACGCTCAAAACGCCCCTAGAGAACCCTTACTTTTGTAAGGGCTAAACTGTCCCCAAATAAATAGAAAAATGAATTAGAAACAAGTGGGGAACAAATTAATAAGGGTTAAAAATATCAATAGAATAATTTAGAAACTTTAAAATTTTCAAAAAAATAACTAAAAGGCCCCTAGAAGCCGGGAGGGTTAGAAACTTCCACATAAAGACCTCTAACTTAGAGCCTATCATCATGCATAAAAATTAACATGTTTTAAATGAGGAAATGACTCGACACCATGAGTCACCAAGCCATACTAGCATAAGAGACAAAAATATTTATAAAGAAAGATAAAAATAACTATGGTTAAGTTAAAAATTAACCATGATTAGGTTAAAAAAACCATGATTAGTCTAAATAAAACATGATTAGTCTTAAATGATAGTTACTTATATTTTACTATTAAATTTGAAAATATAAATTATTAGTGAAAAGAACATTTTTCCCTTAGTTACAAATTTAATCCCTGAGTAACCAACCATAAGGTAGACGGAATTTACTAAGATTCTAGTGATATTCATTACAACAAAACCACTCATCCAAAAACTTAGCAAACTCTCCAAGATCAAGCTTTCATCTCTAAACTTCCCTAAGCCAAAATCTAACTAAGTTTAAGCTTCTATCTTTGAAGCGTATGCTCATACACTAAGCAAACAAGCCTCCTCTTTTTTTCTTGAAGAAATTTCATGTGGGACCATCAAAGGGCTGATTCTCCATCACTAAATCCACAAAGTTTCCATTTTAAGGCTTCAACAAGTAGGGTTTTCTAACCTTAAATTTTTCTAAGTATTTTTTCCTAATCTTCTTTATCTTTGTGGATCTTTTTTCTGAACTTCAAGATCTAATATCTTTGAGTATTTTTTAGTTTAAAACTACCCTAGGCTCTAATAATAAGCCTTGATACTTTTAAAATAACTTTTAGAAGTTCTTATTGGAATTCCTTAAGAATTTTAAACGGTTATATCTTTTTGAAAATGATTTTTAAATATTTTGGGGCAGATTTGAGAAGTTTAGAAAGTCTTGAAATATGCTCAAGTGAAGGTGGATCTATATCTTGAGAAAAGTTTGAAAGGCTTGTCTTATTTTGAGTTAAATGGGTTTTTGTGTTGTCTTATTTCTTCTAAAAGTTCAAGCTTGTAAATTTTCTCTTGGTAAAGTAAAGTTTTGATATTTAATGCTTAAAAGACTTAAATTTGAACTTTTATGAACATAAACCCAAAACTTTAAAGATTAAGATACAAAGATTAAATTGGAAAAGTTGAAGTTGGGATCTTTATGACCAAAAGATTAAGAAAAGGACTTATGAACTTGGAATAAGGAAAGTTTCAAGGTTTACAAGGACAAAGACCATGGGCTAAGGATAATGACTTGGTTGAATTTGAGACTAAACTCATTCACTAAGTGATTAGACTTTAGATCTAAGAACTATGTTAGTAGAAAAATGATAAAAATGTTGTTTTGGTCACAAAATGACCATTCAACCGAATACACTAATAAGAGAAAATAATAACTTAAAATTTATTAGGAAGTGAAAACCCATATATTTTACAAGTTTTATACTAAAGGACATGCCCATGAAACTAGAAAAAGAAATATAAATATCTTAGTGAGTAAGAATGGTCATTCGACCAAAGCTTCAATATTAAGAAAGAAAAGGTTGAGAAATTTGTAAGACTAATTAGTTTAAAAACCTGAAACAAGGTCTTAAAAGAAAGAACCTTTAGAGATAACAAAATAAATTAAGTGACCTTAGGAAGGTAACATTGACTATTCGGCCATACACTTGGCAAAATAGTAACAAGAAGTTAAAAATTTATTAAGTTAATGTCAATAGGTAATTTAAGTTACAAAAATGATCCTAAAAAAATGGACATAACTTAGTGAGCTAAGATATGAATAATTTTAACCTAAATTAGTAATCAAGCAAGTAAAATAAATTAATGGGAAAGAACTAAAGAATTATTCTCATTAGACCTTGGATTTGAAAGTTTGGTCGTAAAGGCATAGAAAGATGAACACAAAACATTGTGGGGTTAAAATAGGCCATTTTGCTAAGAGAGATTAGAATTTTAATAAATAAGATATAATGAATAAGAACCTACATGTTCATCTCTCTTAGGAATGGATTTGAGAAAATGGTCATGAGGTCTAGATGAATAAAAGTTCACTTGAGAGGTGAAAAGACCATTCAACCAATATAAACATAATGATAAGAAAAACATCAGCAAAACATTTGAGAAAAGGAAAGGACAAGAAAAAATTATAAAGGTTGAATGGTTTAAGTTTCCCTTGAAAAACTTATCGTAAAACATAAAGAACAAGGTCAACTTGGTAATTTTAGAAGAAATATGAATGCTGTCCAAAATTTAAGGATCATGCTTAAGTAAATATTTTTACTAAGAAATAAATTTTTGAATAACTATTAATGCCTTATTTATCATGGTGATGCTTGATCATGTCCCTATATGTGTAAATGTGTTATGTCCTCTCTTGAGTTATGTAATGACTTGTGTGATCTCTTGGATGACATAATGACTTGTGCATGACTATATGGTTTTATGATTTGATATCAAATGGATGAATTAGATGTTATATGTACATAGAGTTTTCATTGAATATTGATCATGCATCCTAATACGAAGGTTTAAAATGGAACCTAATAAATAAAGAGATCATTAAAGAACCTTAAGTGAAAACTTAACACTACTCCTAGTGTGCTAAGTCTGGGACTTGTGCACACTCAGAAGGTGCATAACCTTGTATGGTGAAGTCTTAAGGATTCAAATAAATCCTTCTATGGGGAAACTGTAGGTCTTCCAAATTTATGATGGTGACAACCATCTTGAATGAGCTCATATCCTAGAATAGAAGGTGGAGTAGTAGACGAGTGCAAGATATTGTTTGACTAAATTGTTAATGTTATGCCTTAAATAAAATTGTCACTCAGAGGATGACTAGAGAATAAGAATGATTACGATTAAGACATAAAATAAGTAAGCGTCAGATAATTTATATGTTATGATGAGAAAGTGATCTAAAAAATGCATGAGATTTATGTCTATGAGCATTAAAAAGTAATTCAAAGTATGTATGAATTGCATGTTGTATGAGATTTCATTTATTCTATTATTAAAAAGAATCCATTTTAGATAAGTATAATTTTTTAAAAAGTATTAATTGAACTTGTATTCCTATCACATTTTCTTAATAAACTGAAGTGGTTAGGTTAGAAACAATGACACTAACTTTAGGGTAGACACCTACTGAGAAATTACGATTTCTCACTCCCTACCTCCTATTTCTCTCCCAAAGTCTGATCATACACTTCGCGGTGGTAGTGGTCTATGTGAAACGGATAATGCAGACTAGAAATTAATGTTCATGGAATAGAATGCGAGAAGATCTATAAAGGACCTATTTTGCTTTGTCTAACTTTGTACCTTTTACTTTGGATGATTGTAACTTGTGAAAGACATTGAAGTCTTTGTTTTGTTTAAGGGACTTACTAAGAGCCTTTAACTTATTATTGTCTCTGTGTTGTATTTCCTATATAACTAATAATTTAAATGTTTGTTATGAAAATGAATGTATAGTATAAAAATCAAATGAATGAGTTTTCAAAATTAACGTGAGTGATGACGTCTTAACATTCATTACCTACTATGTTGATTACTACGACAAGGCTCTCACTTTCAACAAATATTTTAAAAGAAAATTTTATATAGTATTTTCCATAATAGTAGTTTTATAAATGGATTCCACATCATGAAGTAACAAACTAATAGTGAATCCACGATACAACTTAAGCATAGGACATGTATCATTAGTAGGGTATTGCATGTTCTAAATTAAAGCCTATGATTGGAGCCTTAAAGCCCATGATTCTGAAGCTTTAACCAAACTTGATGAAGTTGGAGTTTGTGTTTCATCCAATAATGTAAATTTTCTATAACATACCATAAAATGTATGATAAATAAGTGATATGTAGTATAGAAATATAATGTGTATAAGTATGTAAGGGCACTAATATCCTTAGCTTAGTTTTATTTTTAATCTAACAGACTGTGTGACAATAATGTTTGTATAATTATTGCTATATAAATGAATGTGATCATATAAATATGCAGCTTAATAATAAATGTACACGAGTTTTTATTTTATCATTTCATTAACGTAATAATAAACAACGTATTTAGTCAAAAAAATTAGCAAGGTTCGTAATTTCAGTAGTTGTTTTAAAAAAAATCATACCATATTTTCTATAGTAATATTTTTTAAAAGGATTATACATTAAGAAGTAATAGTTTAATAATAAAATTGCAAATATGACATAAGTGTAAAATGAACTTTATTATTAGAGTATTATAGTCTTAATTAATATTTTTATGTTTGAAAGGTAAAACATAAATTTAATATTAGATAAATTGAGTATTTGAAATAACCAATGAAGTATATCACAAAGTTAATATTAAAATTTATATGTATTATAGTTTTTAGTGATACGACAAGCAAGTAATTTTCTTTTTCTTTTGAACTTGATCGCAAATCAAGACAAAAAAAATAAGAGAGCTTATGAATATGTAGATATAGGTGCTTCTCTTTTTGTAGAAGTTTAATTACATCAAACATAGATCTTTCTCTTTACAAGAAGGAATAAAAAAAAGACAAAATTAATTACGTTATGCCGGATAAATTACAAGTATCTATATTATATCTTATGTGAAATTGTTTATCATAACGAAAAAAACTACTCAGATACATATGTATAATACTTACATTCGAATGTTAACCATACATTTTCTTTTTTCTTTTTAAATTTTTTTCAATCATTTTCAACCGTTGATTTAGAAGATATAAAGAAGTGAATATATTTTTTATATATATTTATATATCATCTATTATAATAACAATAATATAAAATATAAAATATTTTATATATTTATTAAATATTAAATTTATTATTAAGTTTACTATCATTTTAATTTTTATTTATATAAGTTACTATCATTTTAATTTTTGATTTATTTAATTTTTACTTATGAGTCTTTTACTTCATAAACATCTTCATTAATCCTCAAATTTTTTATTGTTTTTTAAATTTATTTTTAGTACCAATTATATAGGATTAATTTGTATTATTTAAAATAAATAAAAGATTAATTTAAGAAATTTTAAATATAAGAAAAAAATATATATTATTCTAAAAGTTATAAATAAATTTTAATGCGTATATAAAATAGAAAATTAATTCACCATTAAGTTATTTATTATATATTATATGTTTGTCTTAACTGTAATTACAATGAAATGACGAACTCGCTTAAATTTTAGAAAGAATTTGTTTGATCATGGAGCCGCCACTAAATTTTTATTTTTTTAAGGAAAAATATTTAGAAAAACCCTAATAGAAGAAGAGTTCTAAGTTTGGGAGTCGATTACGAATAGGGAAAGTGTTAGACTCCCTACTCGCCTGTTTCGAAGAACAGTACCCTTAAATTGAGTGTGTAATTTTGAAAATTATTTGATCCCTTAAATTGAATGAAAATAAATGGGTTCGTATGAAAATAGCCTGACAGGACTTGATCCTGCTCCTATGTATTCCCTGGTGCAATGAGAAACTCAAGGCTACGTAGTTCTGGTTAAGAGACTTGATCTCTTGAAAAGTTGAAGAGTTTTGTAAGTAATTGAAGTGATTTCAGACATAGTTGATTTAAATATGTTTTACGCGTTAACAGAGTTCAAACCGACATAAGTTGCGCTTGAATTTGTACGAATTTAAACATAGAATGGTAGAGAACGCTACCCGTTCATGTTAGAATTCGTTACATGAATGTCAGAAAGTTAAAAGAAATATTTTTGGACGAAATTTATTAAAACAGTGATTTTCTAAAATCTGCATGTACACAAAATCTAAACTAGTGTAAGCCACGCTTGAATCTATACGAGTTAAAACACGAAACGGTAGAGAACGCTACTCGTTCGTATTAGAACTTGTCACGTGAATTTTAAAAAATTGAAAATAGATGTCTTTTGACGAAATTAATTAAAACATTGATTTTCTAAAATCTCGTGTTCGCAAAATCCAAACCGACGTAAGTCACGCTTCAATATGCACGAATTAAAATACGGAACGGTAGAGAATGCTACCCGTTTGTATTAGAACCCGTTTACATGAATTTCAAAAAATTAGAAAACAAATGTTTTTTGGACGAAATTAGTTAAAAGAGTGGTTTTCTGAAATCTCGTGTTTGCAGAATCTAAACCAACGTAAGCTGTTCTTGAATCTACACAAATCAAAATACTGAATGGTAGAGAATGCTACCTATTTGTATTAGAACCCGTTTACATGAACTTTAGAGAATTAGAAAAACAAACATTTTTGGACGAAATTAGTTAAAACATTGATTTTATGAAATCTCATGTTTGCAAGATCCAAATCAACGTAAGCCATTATTGAACATGCACGAATTAAAATACGAATTAAATTAAATCAAGTATTATTTATTTTTTTAAAAAATATTTTAAACATAATTACGTATTTACATTATTGTATATTAAATATATTATATTTATATTAATAAAATATGAAAAAAAATGTGGGCCAGAAGAAGGTTGATGAATCTAGTTGTATTTGAAAAGTCAAACAAAAAAAAACAACAAAGAGATAAAAGGGGATCTTGCTTGAAACTTGTCGATTTGTATTTTGATACTAGCTATAAAATTAAGCAAGATAATGTTTGGCTGATCTGACCTGTACTCGCACTGAAGTTTATAAAGACGGGTGGGTGAGTGTGACGCATATACAAACACAAATCCACATAAAAATCTTGCGATTCCCCAAGCGTTTGTGCTTTTCATGTCAATAATTTATTTTGTAATATATTTTTTTAATAAAAGTTCAAATTATTTATTTTTATTTTAAAATCATATTTAAGAAATAGATATAAATAATATTTTTAATATAAATAAATATTTTAATAACTAATAATTATTAAAACAATTCTTAAAAGTTTATTTTCTTTTTTTACGTTTTAATATTTTTAAAAATTATTTTAAATATTTTATCATAATTTTATTGTTTTGAAAGTTTAAAAATTATTATGATCAATTTTAGAATTTTATTCAACACTTTTTAAACGATATAAATATAATACATGTTTAAAACTAATGATTAATTATATTAAAAATTATTTTGATAATATTTAAAATTTTCATTTTATAAAAAATTTAAATATACCGAATACTAATTTCTTAAGACATAAAATATATATTAAAAATTAAAAGTATTTCTTTCAAACGATCACATCGCAACCTAGGAGCTACCAGAAGGCAAAAAAATACAAATATCTCCGCACTGCTATCCTTTTCATTTGCGGAAAATAGAAAGAAAGAAAACATAAAATAAAAAGTTAATAAAATATAGATAAAACTTAAAATTATTTAGTATGAAAAATTATAAAAATAAAAAATATACTTTTTATAAATAAAAATAATAATCTTAAAAAAATATTTAAATATTATAATATAATATTACTATCATAACTTGAATTACCGTAGAATGATAAAAATATAAAAAATAATTGAAGTATTTAAAAATATAAAAACATAATTATCATTTAAAATTTAACATTAAAAACTAATATTATTTAATTAAAAATATAAACTAATATTAATAAATATTTTTATTAAAAATAAACATTAAAACCTAATATTAATTAATGAGATAGAATTCTAATTTTAATAAAAAATAACATCAACAACATTCATAATATTATATTTAAATTTTATCCTCTTAAATATCCTACAAATGACTAAAGGGGGCGGCGGAGGAATTTTCCAAAGCTTGGCCAGAATAAATTGAATAAGTGAATTAATTATTAGAAACTTTGAAAATAAAAAATAAAATTATATTGTTTCTATTAGGAGAATTATGACTGATCATCAAGGCCGGTTCATTTGTCAGGATAAGCAGTAAATGCACGTGAACCGAAACAAACATAATGTTACTTAATTCTTAGGATAAAATCACTCACTTTAATTTAACTTTTGAAAAAATAAATTTGTCAACCCCAAAACATCGGTTTGGCAAGTCACAAAAGTTATTAATATGTATAATAATTCCTAGTGAAGGAACAAGTGAGTAATTTCTGTAAATATTATTATTATTTTGTTTTATTTTTAGTTTCTTCTTTTTAATTTATCTTTAATATCATATTAATTTCTTTATTTTATGTTATTTATTTTACTCTATTTTTTTCTTTTAATCTAAAACATTGTTAAAATCTAAATAAATAAATAAATAATAATAATAATAATAAATAATATAAAATAAAACAGGATAATTTAATTAAAAAAACAAGAGGCCTAACTTGTGCTTGTAGGAATTTTTTCTTCATTTCTTCTAAATTGATTAATAATAATAACCATGCATCATGATTTTGCAGCACCAATTTCCACCAAGAAACGACAGATTTACCCAAAATTTGAAGGATTACTTGATCAAATAGAAAAAATAAATAAAGAGTAATCCAAATTGAGAGTACAAATAGAAAGTAAAATCTTTTCATTATGCATTATTTTGATTGAATAATTTTTTTTTCATTTATCTTAAATTATTCATTTATTACGTGAATAGTAATTGAAATTATGATAGAATGATAAATAAAAAAATTATAAAAATAAAAAAACTGTCATCAAAATTTATTAAAAAATTTTTAAAATTATAAATTTTAAAATTATAAATTTTAAAATTAGTTTGAATTGTAATGAAAGTATTAGCATTACGTCCGTTAAAAAATGATTATTTCTAATTAATTATGTGAAAATATAATTTTTTAAAAATATTTATTTCACTTTAAAAAAAATTTTATTTTAAAATACTTCAAATTTTAATTTACAATTCTTTAATATATCGTGCATTAATTTGATTTAGTTAAAGAAGCATATATCACGTGTTCATCAAGATATTTTTTTCTTTTTTTTTTAAACTGTTAAAAATGTAGAAAGAAAATTTTGCAAAAAAATATACTTTTTCATTTTTAAATTATTGGAAAATCTTATTTTATAAATTATTGAAAGAAAAATTTTACAAATCTTTTATGCAATTTGATTCCAATTTTACATTATAAAATTGACACAATAGGACAAAAGGAATAGTTTACTTAGAACCTAAGGTTGTTGGACTCAAACAATATTGGCTAGAAAAAAAAATTTATAAAATAAAAATTTTTGTATTATATGATTTGTTAGGATCATATGGTTCTTATAGAAAATCTAAACACATCTAACAATAATAAATTAATGATTAAAAATTAAATTCATAACAATCAAAAATTAAAATTATAATAATTAAGAATAATTATGTAATAATATTTCAATAATTTATCAACGATTATAGAAATAAAATTATAATAAATCTTTGATATTATATAATAAATAATATAATAATACTATTTTTTTTAATGTTATAAAATAAATTTTAAGAATACAAATAAATTATATTTGTAAACAACTTATCTAACATTTGTTATACAAAGTATAACAAATATTGTTGAATACAAATTCTAATGAACATTTAAGTAGTGATCAAAATTTAAAGACAAATAATATCAATTTAAATATAAAAAAAATTATGAATTGAAACTGAACTATTACATGTATTAAATATTTAAAAGAATTTTAAAGAATTATTTTATAAAAAAATTAGAAATATAATATTAACTAATTAATAAATTTTGTTGGCACTTTCAATAAATTAAAAAAGAATCTTTTGATTATCTTAGAGAAATTTTCAAAAATTATATAATAACTTCTAAATTTTAGAAATTAAATTAGATCAATTTTTTTAAAACATTTATTACTTTTTAGTTTATTACTGTTCACTTTAACTGTATTGCATGCTTTTTAGATGGGAAGCGCGAAATTCTTTATAATATGTGAAGAACATTTCTATGCCTTTAGTACATGTACAAGCCTGGGATGTTTTTTATGTGATACTATATTTTTAATTTTTTTTCCTGTTATTTTTAGTTTAAAACAACTAAAAAATTATATAACTTTTTAATTTTTTTGTTATTTTTTGAAACAACTATAAAATTATATAACTTATTTAAATTATGTCTTGTCCATTAATTGTGAGTGATTTTAAAATTTTTTATTTTCTATTTAAGTTAAAAAAAAGTGTCAAATTCACTAAAAAAGGCAAGCAGTATTTAGTTAAAATCTCGTCTAATTACTTGACGCTATTTATTTTTTTTTATTAAATTTTGATTTTAATCTTGTCCAATGCAAGATATTTATATGAATTTTTTAATTATTTTTTATTATATCATATTGTATATAAATAATACTTATTAAATAATTTTATATTAAATGTCAAGATGATATGTTACGTGATAAAAATTATCTTAAATAAATAAATAAATAATTTTTTATTCTATTTCTATAACTAATTATAAATAGTATATATTTTTTTAAAAAAAAACCAACTTCTAAGATTACATTTCCTTTTGTATTTTTAAATGATATTTTAGATTATGTTTTTATGTAATAGGAAAATAATTGTTTTTTAAAAAGAAGAGTATTATGATTATGTTTGGATCAATTGGGGTTAGTGACAAGCCCATTAACCAAATGGGCCGTGGTCTTTTTAATTACTGGCGTTTTCTTTTTAAATGTATTGTTGACGTTTTCCTTGTCTTTTATTTCGTATAGCTTGCTGTTCTTGTTTTTGTCCTTGTGTTCAAATTTCCAGTCTGATATACTACATAAACACTATATTTAGTATTGAGTGTAGTGTGTTATTTTCTGGTGATTTATTGCTTCGCGTTGAAGAATTTATTTGGGAATGCTCATCCCAAGTGAGTCTTTTGTTTAGTACAAATAGCTTTTGGAATTTTTTTTTCGAAGTATGTGTTCTGGAATTATATTTTCGAAGATTTCTTATGTTTCTAAAATTAAATTTTGAAACATAAGAAAATAATTTTAAAATTAAAAACCTAGAAGTCAATGTCTTATATTTCATAATATTAAATTTGAAGTCGTACATTAACATTTTGAAATTTATGTTTTAGAAAACAAACTAGTCATTATAGAATTTAAATTTTGGAAGATAAAAAAATTTATTTTCAGAATTTTAATTCTAGAAGCTATATAAATCAGTTTGAGAATTAAAAATATGGAAGTTATATATACATGATGTGATTTTTCTCTCAGAATAAATTAATAAATTAAGATAGAAAATCTAATATAAATTACAATTTACCGGAAAGCATCGAAGTTTTATCAAAGAAGAAAGTGATTTGTCAGAAGAATCAACATTATCAAGAATAGTTGTTTACCCAAGAACCAAGAGAATCAACTTATATGAAGATAAAAACTCTCCAAAAGAAGTATTATCATTTACCAAAACTTATCTTACATTGAATTCCTAAACCTACCATATTATCAAAATAATAAGGGTACTACGACCTAATTTCTCAAATCAAAGTAAGCCCTCAACAACAGTTTCATCATCAACATCATATTTCACATTTCTCAATAAAAGAAACCAAAATTATTCGACCAATAATGATTATTATCAAGGTCTTGTCAAGTCGGTTGAGTTCGAACAGAGTAGTTCTACTATAGGAAGCAACCCCAGGCTATTGGAGAGGCTCAAACCTAGCTCACATACCTTCAAGGCTCAAAAATTTCTATTTCTAATTAATTATGGTCTATTTTCATGTGAGTTGTCCCCTAATTTTCTTGGCTCCCTTTAATAGAAGGGTTTGCATACAATCTCCCACATTAAAGATTTTCAAAATAATCATTTTATGCCTATG
This sequence comes from Canavalia ensiformis, assembly GCA_026541065.1. Lineage (NCBI taxonomy): Eukaryota > Viridiplantae > Streptophyta > Magnoliopsida > Fabales > Fabaceae > Canavalia > Canavalia ensiformis. The sequence continues at coordinate 125,454 of JAMKYM010000327.1, read as the reverse complement.
ATTCATGTCAATTAATCTATCTTTTTATATATTTCATTTTCATTTCAAATGAAGGCCTTGTCTTCTACTAAAAACTTAGGATCTTATTGTTCCCTTTCACTTATCATGCGTGTACTTATCTCATTAACTTTAAAGTTTAAAAATATAATCTCTTTCGTTTAAAAATATAATCTCTTTCTATTGAAAGAGACTCAACTTCCATTTATCAATTCATTTTATTTAATAACAATTTACATTGTTAGTGCTTGGACTTCTATCCAATTCAACATAAACCCATAATATCCATTCTTCTAGAAGTTGCTTGGACATGTAGATTTTCTATATGATTTTGTACTCCTATTTTATACTTTCGTGTAGATCCCTCAAAACGATTGTGCTCTTTATACTTTGTACTTCCTTCCATGTTGTTGTTCGTCTTGTTTATCTTCATCTTTATCATCTAGTACGTTCGTGTTGGTTTAGGAATCATTTCATCTTTGTCATATACATATTTCTCTTAAATTTCTTCAATTTTCTCTTTAATTTTACGTAGACGTTAGACGAGGTTTCAAGCCATTAATATATATTTATTTTTCTTAATCTACATGTTTTCATTGATATTTATTTAGATTTTAGAACCTCATTGAATCCTAAACCAAAATCTTATAGAAGTTAATTTTTAAGAGTTTAGAATTAAATTATTATTTTTAATTTTTTAGAAAATAATTTAAGGAGTATAAAAATTAAATATTCTAACACTATCTAGTTATATGAAAAATTGAAAAGTTACCTTATAAAAAGTTTTATAAATAAAAATTAATAAAATTATCCAACTTTTTAATATTTTATCCTCATATATCAAGGTTCAAATACAAAGTTTTTGATATGATTTACCCTAGGTGAATGATGCGGAAATGATAATGAAACATATTGAAAATTAGGACATGATAAGATGAAGGAACTCGACACAATCACCGACCTGTCGGAAGGCAACAAAGTTATCAAGAGGAATGTGATTCTTACCGCGACCTGCCGGAAGAATCAACGTTATCAAGGGTAGTTCTTTGCTCAAGAACCAAGAAAATCAACTCACATGGAGATGAAAAGACTCAAAAAATTTATTCATCAAAATTTGTCTTTACACTGAATCCCTAACTTCTATTATATAGATAACCAATTGACCTAAATTGGGAGAAAATCTAGTAAAAAGATAACAAATATAAAATTCTAATTAGATTAAAATTTGATTTTCCATCTAGTAAAAAGATAATAATTATGAAATCCTAATTAGATTTTAATTTGATTTGTAATTAATTTAAAACAAATAACTTGTAAATAAATATCAAATTCTAATGCAATCTATAGCAAATCATAAACCTTATCACTTAAGATCTTCAATAATATGACTACATAAATTAACTCATGTTGGATTTGAGTTTGGATCCACATGGTCCTTTTCTTAAACTTCCTTGATGAGATCTTGAAGTATTTGTTCCATACGTTTGGTCCTATTTCTTGTCATAGGACCTCCCGTTCCTTATAGAGAATCATTTAGATGATCTCTTTTGCTTAACGTGGTGCTCACATTCACATCATTCCCTCCTTCCTCAAGAGGATTCGTCCTCGAATCTTGAAGGTCGCCTTAGGAATTTAAAAACTTCAGGCCGAGATGATCAGAATGGATGACAAATTTTCTTGGCCAAAGGTAATGTTTCCAAGTTTGTAAGACCCTCACCAAGGCATAAAGCTTCTTATCATAGGTTGGATAGTTGAGCGTTGCTCTACTAAGTTTCTCACTAAAATATGCCACAAGTTTGAAATCCTGCATTAAAATAGCTCCTATACTCACTCTAGAGGCATCACATTGAATCTCACAAACTTTATCAAAATTAAGTAAATTTAACCCAGGAGCATTGGGTAACTTATCCTTTACCAAATTAAAAGCTTATTCATGTTTCTTATCCTATTTAAAATTAACATTCTTTTTAACAAGTTCATTTAGAGGGGCAACTATAGAACTAAAATTTTATACAAATCTCTTATAAAAATTAGCTAAACCATGGAAGTTCCTTACCTCGTTATAGGCGTGTGACATTCTTTAATTGCCATAACTTTTCTTCATCAACACTAACTCCCTGAGAACTTACAATAAATCCTAAGAAGATAATCAATTCCATAAAAAAGTTCACTTTTCAAGATTAGCAAGCAATTTATGGCTTCATAAGGCAGTACACAATAAATTTTTTGATAAAGGTTCGTAAAACATGATGCATTAATCTCATGAAGGTACTTAGTGCATTAGAAAAACCAAATGGAATGATAACCGACTCATATAACCCATATTTTGTTTTAAAAAGTAGGCTTCCACTCATCACCCTTCTTTATATGAATTTGGTGATATCCACTTTTTAAATCAATTTAGAGAACAAAAAAGATCCATACAAATCATCTAGTAAATCAACTGAGCTCGGAATAGGATATCCATACTTTACCATAATCTTGTTTACGGCTCTACAGTCCACACATATGTGCCAGGTCCCATCCTTCTTTGCTACCAAGATAGCAGGAATCGCACACAAGCTAAGACTTTCCCTCACATAACCTTTCTACATCAACTCCTCTACTTGCCTTTGAATCTCCTTGGCCTTTTCTGGACTAGTTCTATAGGCTAGTCGGTTTGGAATCGAAGCGATAGGGATAAAATCAATTTGGTGTTTAATGCCTCTTATATGAGGAAAACTTTTTGGTGGTTTTCTAGGAAATAAATCATCAAATTCCTGCAACAAAGATTTCAACTACACTAGGGAAAGAAGAGTTATGTTTGTTAGTAAAATAAATACCCTTGTACATGAGTACAAGAACTTGCTCCTTTTCCCTCAAAACACTCTCGATCACCCCTTTGTGAGAAAATGCACAAACTTTCTTTTCTTTTTCTTTATTTTTTTTTATTTTTCTTTCTTTTCACTCTCACTTTTTTCGACTTTCTCCTTTTCTTCACTCTTAATTTTCTCTCTTTTCTCTTTCTTGATTTTCTAATTCTTTTTCTCTCATTTTACATTCTTTTGAAATTTTCATTTGGTTAGAATAAGCCTCAATAGGCCTTAATGTGGTCAATACAATTGTTCGATTTTTTATCTACTACAAGAGAATATCTATTTTTAAATCCATTATGTGTAACCTTCTTATCGTATTGCTAAGGACATCCTAAGAATAAGTTTCCTACATGCATAGGGGAAACATCACACAACATCGCATCCTTATAATTGTCTATAGAAAAGGACACAAGACTTGCTTACTAACCCTTTCATCCCCACAATCATTCATCTATTGTAACCTATAAGGATTAGGATGCTTCTTAGTAGGTAAGTTTAATTTCTCCACTAGCAAGGTACTAGCAACGTTGGTGCAACTACCACTATCTATAATCATACTACATACCTTGTTGTTCACATGACGAGTATAAAAGATATGTTCATTTTGCTCTGTCTCCTTCTTCCTTTAGTTGAATGTTCAATGCACGTCTTGTAACCAAGAGGTCTCCATGCACAGGTTCTGCTACCTCCACATCACTATAGTCCTCCAACTTTGACATTTCTTCTTCCTCTGAGCTCATACTCTACACTTTGCGGTTGTCAATAATGGTCATGGTCCTCTGGTTTGGGCATTGAGAAGCAATATGTCCTAGACCTTGATACTTAAAGCAACGAATGTGACTTGACTTATAAGAGGATTTAGTTTTAAATTTATCTTTGAAAATAGGTATTGCTGACTTTCCCTGAGATTCTTCCTTTGGTTTAAGACTTTCCTTCTTGTTGGACTAATTAGACTTCCATGATGAACTATAAGCATATTTGTGTGTGCTCCTAGATTTGAGTTGTTTTTCCACTTGAATAGCTTTATGAAACAATCTCTCCATCTCCACATAATGTTGTAGTTCTACTAGATCAGCTATCTCTTTTTTTAGTTCTCCAACAAGTCTTGCCATAGTGGCTTCTTTGTGCTCCTCCATATTAACTTTGATCATGACAATTTCCATCTCTTTGTAATAATCTTCAACATCCATGATGCCTTGGGTAAGACTTTGCAGTTTTTGGTGGAAGTCCTTATGATAATAACTTGGCACAAATCTTCTTCTCATGGCTACTTTCATCTCTTCCCACGTTTGGATAGGTCTCTCTCCATACCTCCTCCTACTAAGAACAAATTGATCCCACCAAATATTAGCATAATCATTAAAAGATATAGTGGCTAGTTTTACCTTTTTCTCCTCCGAGTAATTGGGATAATCAAACACATGCTCCACTTTTCTCTCCTACTCAAGATAAGTTTTAGGTTCATTCTTTCCTTGGAATGGTGGAAGGGATAATTTAATACTCCCCAAGTTGTTATCCTTTCCTTCTCGATATCGTCTTCTTTCTCTGAAACTTCCATTGTCTAATTCTAAGTTCTCCCTCCAATCAGCTTCTTCATCCCGGTGAAGTAATATTTGGGGACTACTTCGACGAAAAGCCTGAGACCTCCTCCTCGACCAACCCTCCAAATCCTCTAACCTTCTATTCAATTGTTGGAATTGACCTTGAACTGATTTTATGAATATTTTTAGATCCCTTTCATTTTGATGGAGTTCACCACTCATGTTGACAGTGCTGAAAATTAAACAAAATAATTAAATTAGCATAATAAAACCTTACCAATCACTCCCTTAGTGTTTACCCTCAATATTGATGCTCTTCACTTGTGCTTACACTCGAATTGACTTTTTCTATAATGCTCTCACCAACTCTTTCCTTTTACCTCTTGATTCTCCTTATAAGCCTTAAACCTAGATGAATAGGGTAAGAATTACTAGTCAAATAAATAAGAACTCAAATATTATATTGAACGAAGACTGATTTTTTTTTTTATCAAATTTTCTTGAATTCAATTTTTTTTTTGAATTTCTACAACAACTTTTTTCTTTTCTTTTTTTTCTTCTTTTTATTTATTTATTTATTTTTCACTTGTCTACGGAGTATTTGGTAGATAGAAACTTTAATGTTCCAAGAGACAGAGATATAGTTATTTTTTTTTAGAGAATTTATCGGGTAGGTAATAGAAAAAAAAAGGATAAAACCAAAAGATGAACAGGAATAAGAAGGATAGTGGAAAACGAGAAAGACATGAATAAAATAAAACAAGGGATAAATGACACCTGATTCTAAGAGCTGAAGCTCTGATGCCAAATGATATGATTCACTCTACATGAATGAATCAGAATGTGGAAACGATAATGGAACATCTTGAGAATAAGGATATGATAAGATGAAGGAACCCGACACAAGTTGCAACTTGCCGGAGAGCACTGAAGTTATTAAGAGGAACGTGACCCTTACCACAACCTACTAGAAGAAACAACTTTATGAAGGATAGTTCTTTTTTCCAAGAACCAAGGGAATCAACTCACACAGAGATGAAAACTCTTAAAGAAAAAAAATATATTCATCAAAATCAATCTTTACACTGAATCTCTAACTCCTATTATATAGATAACCTAATTGACCTAAATTGGGAGAAAATATAGTAAAAGATAAGAAATATGAAATCCTAATTAGATTGCAATTTGATTTGAAATTAATTTAAAATAAAGAACTTGTAAATAAATATCAAATCTTAATGCAATCTATAACAAATTGCAAACCTTATCACTTAAGATCTTCAATACCATGACTACATAAATTAACTCATGTTGGATTTGGGTTTGGATCCGTGTAGTCATTTTCTTGAACTTCCTTAATGAGACGTTGAAGTGTTTGTTCCATACGTTTGATCTTATTTCTTGTCATAGACCTCCTATTCTTTGTAGAAAATATTTTAAATGATCTCTTTTGCTTAACATAGTGCTCACGTTCACATCAGTTTCTTATATATAAAATAGGTCAATTAAGTGACAAATTATATTATTTTAACATTGTCAAAAGATTGGAAGGAAAAATAATAAAATCGTACAACTTTCTATTGCCTGCGAAACTTTGTGAACGTAGTTTTTAAATATATTTTATCGAGCATCTAAAATTACATTCAAGGTCTCACCTCTAAATGATAACCACCACATTTTAAATTTAGAATTTCGGTAAACCATTTTCTCAATATACTATTCACATCAGTTTAAATAATTGTCTAATATAATCTCATTATCCTATCTATATCTCCAAACAATTAAATTATCAATTATCAACCAAATCAATTCAATCCAACATATATATATTCGAACATAATTAAATATTTCAAAATTTTTAAGTAATAAATAAAATTTTATTCTAGAGTAAAGGATGATCTAGAACTACTCATACACTCAGCATGAATCTTCTTCCTTTACTTGAAATTGAAGTTTGATGCAGTCTCAATTTTTTTGGATTCTTTTCGACCAACTTGATTGTTTTTTTTTTCAATTTTGTACTAATCCAACAATAGCTATAATTTGTGAGAAGGAATTTGTAGAAATGAGGAATATTTCATATAAGCTATGAATATATCCAACAAAATTTTGATCAAGAAACAAGGAAAAGGTAGGTGAGAGAAAACAAGGAAATTGAACTAAAATCCAAAACTGGAATTTTCTCGACATTGTGAATAACAAATTCTAGTAGTTTACCATAATTGTGACACTTATTTCAGTTACTTCACAGGAAGGAAACATATTCATTGAGGGGATGGCTTAGGTAGGGTGAAGCTATGTGTCTTTGTTTTAATATTTTTTGAAAAAAGAAAAAAAAAGGATATCATATTTCTTCCTTCCGAAAGAAAATTTTCATCCTTAAAATTTGTATATTTTAATACAAAATTCCAAGATGATCTTTCCCTTATAAAGAGGATAATGATCGAATGACTCCATTATTAATCTTTGAATGTTTAATTCATAACATTGGGTTGATCAGTTCTCACACTACATTATTGTGCTATAGAACCAATAGTTAAGTATTTAATGAAGTCGACCATCTACTATGCTCTATCTTTTTGAATTTCAATTACTATTGTTTCATAACAGGGTGAACATTAATTAAATGAGATTGGATTGTAGTAAAGAAGCAATAAGGATTTGAAGATTTTTTTTATTGAGTTTTAAGGAAAATTCATACTATTTGAGAGCCAACGAAGAAGGTCTTCGATTCTCATCAAATTCAACATAGGTGTGATATAGATTTAATGATATAAGATAGTAGAGTGTCACAATATATAAGTAAGTATAAAGTTATTAAGATCTAGTATAAACCATTACAAGGATTAGAGGGAAAAAAAGGTTGAATCCTACATAAGATCTCAATTTTGACATAATGAAATTTCAAATATATTGGAAGACAAAAAATAAAGTAGTTATAGAAGCTAGATAATAATCTAAATTCATCCAAGGGATAAACAAATGAATTTCCTTTTTAGGTTTGTAATAATAAAGAGAAGGAATGCATCAAAGTAACATTACTCCTTATAGAAGACTCTATTCTTGAGCACTTACTCTACACTATGTTGTTTATAACATTCTAGTTTTGGAAAACATGCTTGCTTATGTTATTCTAGGTTCCTTGTTTTATGTTTACCATTATTATTGTATTTTCAATTATGGTTTCTACCCTTGTCATTGTCTTTCAAAATTTACCTCATCATAATTATAAAGGTCTTATAAAACCATCCATAATAAATTCAAATTTTGGATTGTTACTCACATGTTACACAATACTCACACTTGAACACTTTGTGCTTGCAGTCACAAACTTTAGGTCCCGGAGGAATAAAACAAAAAATTAAAAAATAAGATGAAAGAGAAAAAAAAGCTGCTTCTTCGCTTTGTTTCCTGCTACCTTCTCCAAGCTAAGAATGGTAACTTTTAAAAGTTTTAACCTCTCATATTTACGAAAATGGTTTTTCCTGACTGGATAGTTCCTCTGGTGATGCAAACTTCTACACTTGAGGCATTTCACTATCGAGTCATGAGTCAATTTATAATACTAAAATGGGATTCTTAAATCTTAGATGCTTACCCTAGAGTTAAGACAAATGTCGGTATGATTTCTCCCTTCCTCAAATATCTTTCTTCTTGTTGACAATTTTGCATTGTTTATGCTCAAAACCTTTGGAGTTGAGACTCCTTTCCATTCTCATCATCGTAGTTTCCTGGCAGTATGAGCTCTTTTTAGTTGATGAATTTTTAATTTTAATCTAAAATTTAAATCTCCATTTTAGTAGTAGGCCGAAAATCCTGAACTCTTCAATAAAGCACCTTTGTATGTGCTAAATATGAAGGTCTTGGTATAACAACCTAAGAGGATATAAGTTATAGCTAAGTAGTTTAATTTAAGCATAACTCCAAGTTTTAGAAAGAGATAAGTTGAGTAAGTTTGTAGAAGAATCGTGACCATCAATTGTCATAATTCAAATAAGTCTAGTTAGTACTAAATGGAATATTATTAGGCGTGGAAATAACCAACTACAATGATGAAACAATAACATGCAAGTCTAACTTTATCACCCATTATAAGTGATTGGAAATAGGAAGTACTCAAGTCCTACTTTACATTCAAAGGATCTCTTCTTTGTTCATGGAGAAGATCTTCCCTTGAATTTTAGGACTTCCTACTTGATTTCTATTATTTCTGCTTATATTATTGTTACTAAGGTGGCGGTTATTGAAGTTGTCATTGTAGGAATCTTCCTTCTTCATCTCTAAACAATATAAAGAATTGTGACCAGGTTGCTAGCTCATATTGTAGATGATATGACCTAGACATTTACTAATGTAATGTGTTCCTCCATAAGTGAAGCAACATCTTGTAATACTAGTACTCATTCCTGTTTCTCTAGTCACTAAGTTAGATCTCTAGAAGTCCAAAGAAAATAAATACTACAAAACCTTGGCAGTTATTAGTATGACTTCCTTCCCTTCAATCCTCTCACTTTATGGGTGTTCTAGAGATTTTTTACCAGTTCATTAATTTAGAGAAAGAATGAAAATTTTGGAAATCAATAACATCTTTAATCTTCATCATTATTCAATTTTAAACTTAACGTACTTGCAATGATTGTCTTGAATGTATTGATAGTATATATAGAAAAAAAAATTCCTTGAGCTTGGTTTCATACATTTTAATCATCATGCTCCTTTGATTTAAATCTAAAAACTTTATCTCCTTATTCTCAATTTATTTAGAAATATTTTTCAAGGAATTTCTTCTCAAACATTTTGCTAGTAGTCCCAAGTAGTCAATTTCTTTCTTCCCTTTATACTAAAACAATATTTGGGGTAATGTTTAAACTCTCCACAGTTGTAGTAAGCATCTTATTTGATAAAGTAATGTAACATCCTTAATTTTTCATAATGAATTCTTTAGGTTACAAATAACCTTTAGTAAGAAATCATGTAAGAATAAGAGTAAAAGACATAAATTAGAAAATTGGGCGCAAATAACAAAAATGCTCTTGCATTTGGGTAACCTGAAAATGTGTATGAAAAGTATAAAAAAAAAGTTAAAATATATTTTAAGGGATTAGAAAATATTAAGGATGATTAAAATTTATGATAAAGATTAGTAACAAAGAAAGGACAAAAACACCTAAAACGCCCTTTTAGAAAGCTGCTTTATACAAATGGCTAAATTTTTCTCAGAAAAATATCAAATGATATTAGAACGACAATGAACTAATAAGTGTTAGAAATATTAGAGGAAAAATTTTGGAACTTCTTTGGTAATATTGAAAAAATTACGAAAATGCCTCTAGAAGGTTGGAAGGACTAGAAAATGTGAAACAAAAGCTAGAAGTGGGCCCCATATTGCTTGCACAAAAATTCCATGTGTAAAATGTGATGGTGACTCACCATATGAGTCATCACCTTATTTATGACACATAAGAAAAAAATCATAAATGAAAAGATTCTTTTGACCATGGTTAAGGTTAATTAACCTTATTTAATTAAAATTAATCATGCTTAAGGTAAGTTAAACTTGATTAGTGAAAAAATCAGCCTAATTAGCATTAATATAATTCTAAAAGGATAGTTCATCATGTTTTTAATTACTTTGAAAAATAAAAATTATATGCAAAATTACCAAAATGTCTTTTAAGTGGAAAATTAACCCCTAAACTATCCTAGCCTTTGTCAAATTCACCAAGGGTCCTAGGGGACTTTATTTTCAACATTTACTAACCTCTAAACACTTATATAATTTCCCTAAACTCTCCTAAAGTTGAACCTATCCAAAAATCCTAAGCTTCCACCTTAAGCCTAAGCTTCTATCTTTGAAATTGAAGCTAAAATCAACTTCTAATCACCAAGCCCCACCACTACCATTAAGAGCTCTTTGTGGACCACCAAGGAGGGCACCAAGATCAGCCATCACAATCCCACAAAAACCTCACATTGAGTCTCTATCAAGTAGGATTTTACTACTTGTCTTTTTAAGCTTTAAATCTTAATTTTTATGGTTTATTTTCTTCTTTTTGTGGATTCTTTCTCTAATATCCATAGATCTAATTTTGTTTGAACTCACGAGAGTTCAAGGCTTTCTTTGAATGGTTAATATGAGTATAATCTATTTTTAGTGATTTTTGAGATCTAAAGTGAAGTTTTGATGGATTAAAGTTCTTCTAGCTACCTGATAAGAAATTTAATCTGTTAAAATTTCTTAAAAATCAATTTTGATGCTTTGGAAAGATTTGAGAGGTTATGAGGAAATTTTTTGATGTGTTCATGGTATGAGATGGATGGATCTTTAAAGAGATCTAGTGAATCTACTCTTATTTGCCTTGAAAAATTACTATCTTGAAGATTTTTATGCTTAAAACTTGAAACTTGATGATTTTCTTAATATTATGGACTTGTGTGGTAGGAAATCAAGATATGAACCCTTGGAATAAAATACTTTAAAATTTTAAGAAAATTTAAACAATAAGTTCTATGAGCTTGATTTGGACATAGATCTAAAATCTACAAAAATAAAGTTAAAATCTTGGGACTGAAAATGGAACAAGTTTCATAAGACACCTATGAATTTCCTTAACCATCACCCAAGCTAATAAGTATGGACAAGCCTTGATGGATTCAAGTGTTAAAGGTGCTACCAGTGCCTAAAATCATGGAACCAAGGTTATATGAGATGAAATTTTGAAAATGTGACCTTAGGTGCTCAAAGTGAGCATTCGACCACTTGTGCTAATTAAGGGTAAAATCTTTAAAAATTTCTAAGGATGGCACAAATCATAATCCTAAATAGTGTGAAACAACTCTTAAGATAAGAAAAATTGAAATAAAATGTCTTAGAACCAAGAAATGTGCATTCAACCACTTTTTGGAAATTAAGAGAAAGTAAGTCTAAGTTTTTTATTGTTGTGTATTAAGAACCATCGCTAGGTAAATGAGAAGAGTTAAATGTGTAAAAAATATTTGGAAGTGGCTGAATTGATAATTCGGCCATAGTAGCTAAAATTTATGAGATCAAGTGAAAACCATAATTAAAACTTAAGCTAGATTCAAGGGTGCATAAATTTATAATTAAGAATGAACCATGGAGTTGTAAGGTGAAAATTAACCATTCGGCCATGACCTTCAATAGTAAAAGAGAATCCTTAAAATTAACCAAACTTGGTAAAGATTTAGGTTCTAATATTTAACTAGGAGAATTCATCAATTTGAGTCAAGAATAGATGAGATATGATGTCTTAGAAGCCAAGAGTAGCATTCAGCCACCTTATGATTAATTAAGGAAGAATGAGTTTAAATTCTTGATTATGGTTAATTAAGTACCCTTAGCATATGAATAAAAAGGATTAAAAGTATAAGAAAGTTTTAGAAATGGTTTGATGACCATTTGACCATGATGGCTAAATTGGTGAAAGGAAGTTAAAATTTTCACTATGACTTAAGCCTAAACCTGGGTATGCACAAATTGACTGATTAGGAATGAACCATGGGATTGAAAAATTGCCATTGACTATTCAGCCATGACCTCTAGAAGTGAGGGGGGAAATCTTAAAATTTTTTATGTTAGGTAATGTTTAATGTCCTAAACCTCAATTAGTAGAAATCACTTTCTAAGACAAAGAAAAGAGAACTAGAAGACCTTAGAAACCTTGTTCATGCACTCGGTCACTTCTCAAGGATTAAGAGAAGTTTGAGTGTAAGTATTAATTAAGGTGACAAGTGGATTCTAAGAAGGTTAAGGGAGAAATTGTGAAGTGGGTAATGAAACTAGCTTAGAAGTTTGCTAAAAATTAAGAATGAATTTTTAGGTAAGCTTAAAGAGATAATTGAAAAGTAATGATAAAGTAAAAATAGAAGTATGCATTTGGCCACCTTGGTTTAATTAAGGAAGGAAAAGTTTGAAATCTTGGTTAAGGTACATTAAATACCTTTGTTATGTAAAAGAAAAGGATTAAGAATGTAAATGAAACTTGGCAATGGTATGGATACCATTTGGCCATTTATGACTAAATTGGTATATGTAAGTTAAAATCTTGCTAACACATAACCCTTAAACATAGTTTGATTATATTATGCATAAGACATATGAATTGAAGTAACACAAGAGTAAAAACTCAAGAGGTGCCATTCATCCACCTAAGTAAAAACTTCTATGTTATAAAAATCATGTAAATTAACTTGGACTTTGAGCAAACGAAACACTGAGAGACAACTTACAAGGTTGAGTGGAAAAAGCTCCCATGAGTGATTCATCATAAAATGTTATAAATTAAACAAGTTGGACATATATAGGTATATATGATTATGTTGCCCAAAAAAATTAAATGATGAGCATAAGTAAGTCTTGATGTAGAAGACAATTATATGCTTAAGAATGTTAAGCCAACTTGTATATTGCTTTATGGATGTATAAAGTATAATGTGAGATGAATGATGATTACCCGTGAATGTGTAAAGAATGATGTATGTATGATGATCATGTGTGATTAATGTTATGAATATGTGCAAAACATATTGGTTGGATATTGATTGAGCATGCATGATTATCTGGAAGCTTTTAAAATAAACTTAAATGGTTAAGGGATCACTAAAGAAAAAATTATGTGAAAATTTAATCTACTCTTAGTGTGCCTTATGCATATCCAGAGGGCAATAGAGTTCTACTAGAGAGGAGACAAAAGGGTTCTCCACCAATCCCTCAACTGTGAAGACATAAGGGTTCTTCACTTATTGTTCATGGTGACAACCATCTAGGAATGAACTCATATCCTTAAGAATAGAAGGTAGAGTAGCAAAGCCACTGAAAAGATATTGTTTGACTAATGTTAAAGTATGCCAATGTGTTAATTATCACTAAGAGAGTGATAGAGAATAGATATGAGAAATGTAAGACATAAAGAAAATGATGGTCAAATAGTATCTATGATGTGATCCCAAAGAATTATAGTGTATAAGTAAGTTATATGTGTAACTAATAATGGATTAATTGTATAAAAAGTAACCACTTCAATAGGAGTTTTTGAAAGACTAAAAACCAACCTTGCATGCATGACATATTTTTCTAATAAACTGAAATGATTGAGATGAAAGTGATGACACTAAACTTAGGGTAGAATCCTACTGAGAAACTTAGTTTCTCACTTTTTCTCTCCCTATTTTCTTCCCACATGAACAAAATTTCTTTCATGACAGTAGTGGTGTTTGTGGATATTTCCAATGTCAACTAGACGACAAACTCTCACGAGTTGCTGATTGCAGCATAGGCTAGCGTGCATAAATACTTTTCCTTGGGACATCTATTTATTTATGAGGTCATGAGTCTGAACTACTCCACGAAGGGCTTCACCATTCCATTGGAGGCTTTCCACCAGAACGGGGTTTTCCACCTCCTTCTAGCTAAATGGCACAAAAAGTTGCAACCACTAGAGATTCCTCTTCATCTAAAGGGGAAACTGAACTCCAAAATCTGTCCCACTATCACAGTTCATCGCATGTCTGATCATCACAAGGAAAATCTCCTTACCCTATCCCCTATCCCTTTTAAGCGTACCAAGAAATACCTGATGGAAATTTTACCTCCTTGGATCAAAGCATGTGGCTGGAGCATTTTCATCATTAAGCTTGAGGTGGTTTTCTAAGTCCTACTTTCTTGATGAATAAGGAAAAAGAAAAAAATGTCATACCGATAATGTAAATTTTGTAAATAGTTGGATGCAGACATCCTGGTTACTATTATGTAGCTGTAGACTAGTTAATGTAATAGGGTATGAATTAAATATGTATGTAAAAAGGTGTGTACATTATTGCATGCAATTAGGTTTGTGTAAATACCTTAGTTCCTAACTTAGTTCCTAAGACTGATTATATATATATATATATATATATATATATATATATATATATACATATATATATATATATACATACATATATATATATATATATACATATATATATATATATATTATGTGTATGTGTAATAAGGACTGTATAATAATATGAAGTTTTGAATGTGTATGTATAAGTTATGCTTAAATTGCTTTACTATTGATTAGAGATAATTAAAATGAAGTAAGCAATTCGTAATGGTAATAACCTATTTTTGCACAATAATGCCTAATTATTTATTTTTATTACGAATCCTATATCGATGAGGTTCACAATTTATATATCAAAGTGTTTGGTTTAAAAAAAAAATTACTATATTTTCGCTAATAATTATTTTCTAAAGGAATTCACATAATGAGATAACAGTCCAGTAATGGAATCGAATGTTCAATTTAAGCGTAAGAACGATATTTATATTGTAAAAATGCTAGATGATATAGAATTTCTTGAGTCTATATGAAACTTTTAACTTTTGGTTCTTTCCTTTCATGGTTGAGAGAAATTACGATGTGATATTCCTCTTTTAAAATTATTTTCTTCCTCCTAGTATATCACTCCATTTTATATTAAAACTCATGTTGCCTTTATTGTAGCAACTTCCTTAGAGGTTAGACTTCTATCATTCAATTTTCGATGTAATGATTTTTAGCTGGGATTTATAGTGTAAAGACTATGTCCCTTATTTGATGTACTTCTCTAACTTCAAACAAAGTCTAACTCCCACTTGTTTCTTAATATATGGAGTATCATTCTTAAAGAATACTCATATTTCTTCGTACTCATAAAATAAATCAAATTATCATTTACTTAAAGGAATGTATCTATCTATCTTCCATGGTGATATTATTTAATTACTTCTAATACCCACGTAAGCTTATATTGACACTATTCCTCGTAATGAATATAGTCGGATCCCTCTAAGGAAAATCTTAGAACGTTAATAATCACATTATGCTTATTTCAGATTATAAGATCTAACACACAACATTTACCATTAAATCTAACATGCGGGACAAAATCAATTAAAGTTCAAAATTAATCCCCACAACACATCCTCATATTACAACTATGTTATCTTCAAGATAGTAACATAATAGGACATGAGCAAGCATGTTAGGCCTTTGCCCCAGGCCTATACGAAAGACCTATTCTCATACCATAATTGTAATAGTCCCCTAAATTATCTACATGGATTTTAACTATTTCAAGACGTATGATATCTAGATTGGTGTTACTAAGATAGAAGTATATAATTTACCTAGGTTTACTCCTCTGACTTCTGTTCCTTCACCGGTACCTTTTCCTTGAAATCATTGTTTACAATCACATAGTGAGAGATCCTTTAACTAGCCCTTACATCTATAATCACCTCAACATTGACGAGAGGATGATCCACGATATAGTTTTATTATGGAATCCATAGCCATATACAAAGAAATAAAGTAGAGGGGGAGTGAGATGTTTTATTCAAGTAAATTTTTAGATATACTATAATACAATTTAAAATTTTCAATATATGAGTCCATTGGCAATCACAAAGAACTATCAGAACAACAATCATCATGTACAATGAGATTATTCCTTCATTCTCTTTATGTCATACTGATCAACAAACTTCATACCCAAACACATATGTCTTACTCTCTCATATACCAACCTAATTCTAGGTCCAAACAAGCAACATATAAGCTCTTTGATGTTTACAAAGAACTAGCATAAAACAACCATTATACGCAAGGTATGAATATGTTATCCAATTATTATCTTTAAACATTTCTATGATGACAGACTTATAATTAGTCTGAGGTTTATTGTGTCTTATACCATAATAATCCTTACTAATCTAGAGTTGGTCGTTCCTACAATATGCACACATATGAGGTTCAAAAACATCATCACCACATTATCAAAAGAATGAGGGTGCTGAGACCCAATTTTTCAAATCGAAATGTATCCTTGGAAAACATATCACCATTAACACCATTTCATATTTCTCAACAAAATAAACTAAAATTGGTTGACTAGTAATGATAATCGCCAAGGTCTCGTCAAGGCAGCTAAGTCTGACTAGACCAGTCCAACCACAAGGAGTAACCACGGGCCATTAAAGAGGCTCAAACCTAACTCACATACCCTTAAGGCTAAAAAATTCTTATTTCTCATGAACCATAGTCTATTTTCATATAAGTCGACCCCTAAATTTCCCAGCTCCCTCTCATAGAAGGGCTCGTAGATAATCCCTTACATTGAATATTTTTAAAATAACAGTTTTATGCATATTGTGAATGTTAATTAATCTATCTTTTTATACATTTTACTTTTACTTCAAATGAAGGCCTTACCTTCTAGTCAAAACTTAGGACCTTATTGTTCTTTTTCACTTATCATGTGTGTACTTATCTTAGTAATTTTAAAATTTAAAAATATAATCTCTTTCCACTGAAAGAGATTCAACTTCCACTAATCAATTTATTTTATCCAACAATAATACACATTATCAATGTTTGGACTTCTATCTCATTCACATAAAGACACAATATCTATTTTTCAAAAAGTTGCATAAACATGTAGATTTTTGATACGATTTTGTACTCCGATTTTGTACACTCGTATGGATCCCTCAATACGATCATATTTTTTATACATTTTACTTCCATGTTATCATTCTTCTTACTTATCTTCATCTTTATCATATAGTACATTCATAGTTTTTCTTAATTTTTTTTATCTTCATTATATATGTACTTCTCTTAAATTTCTTCAATTTTCTCTTCAATTATGTGTAGACGTTATAAGATATTTCAAGTTCTTAAATATATATATATATATATATATATATATATATATTTATTGCTCAGTCCATATGATTTGTATAAGCTATGAATATACCCAACAAAATTTTTATAAAAATCAAGGAGAAGATAAGTAATAAATGAGGAAATTGAACTAAAATCCAAAACTAACATTTTATCGATGTAGTGAATAACAAATGCCAATAATTTACCACAATTGTGACATTTATTCCACTTTAGGCTTACGAAGGAAGCATGTAAACCTAAGAGGTGGTTTGGTAGGGTGAAGGCATATATGGGTGTTTTAATTTTTTTTAAAAAATATATCATATTCTTTATTCAAATAAAGTAACTTAAAATATTTAAATATTTAAATATTTTAAAATATTAAAATATTCTATCCAAATACTAAGTTATTTAATTTAACATAATTATTTATAAAAATGTATTAATTAATGGATGATATGACATTTATAATTTTTATCTTTTAATATATTTTTTAAAAGCTTATTTTCCTATGAAAATGAATATCATTATTATTAATATATAAAAATCACTAATAAAACATCAAGTCTAAGTGATATGATACGATGAATCTTAATCATATTCTTTTCTTCCTTCGGAAATGATAAAATCAAAACTTAAATTTTCTTGTCTCTTAATTAATTTTAAATATAAAAACATAGTTGTATCTTGTACATAGGTATAACAAACCTTAAGTAATATAAATCTAAAGCAACATTTGAGATATAACTGAAATTTTAAATATAATATATGAATTTAAATATGACAAATAAATAAATTTAACATCAAAATAAACTAATTGTCGTAACCACAATTCCAACGAGACGATAAACTCGCTAATTTTTTTGAAAAGAATTTGATTTGATTATGTGGAGCTGCCACCAAATTTTAATTTTAAAGGGAAAAATATTTGAAAAAAACCTTAACTTAAGGAAGAATCTAGGTTTGGGAGTCGGTTAAGAGTAGGGAAGGTGTTAGGCACCCCACTCGCCCGTTCCGACGAGACGACGAACTCGCTAAAATTTGAAAATGGAATTTTGATTGTGTGGAGTCACCACCAAACTTTTATTTAAGGGAAAAGGTTTGAAAAAAACCCTGACTCGAGGAAGAGATTTAGGTTCGGGAGTCCGTTACGAGTGGGGAAGATGTTAGGCACCCCACTCGTCTGTTCCAAAGAACGGTACCCTTAGGGAAAATTTTTTCGCTATTTTTTTTATTTCAAATTTTATTTATTTTTGTTGTTTTTAATTTTCCTATTCCCCCACTTTTTATATCTTTTCTTATTATTTTCTTCTGTTTTATTTTTGTTTGTTTCTTTGTGTATATATTTTATTAATTTAATTTTTGGTTAATTTTAACGATTGGGGGCCTCAGACATAATTGAGTGTTTACAGTTTGCCCCTCTTTACTCATTTTCCTACCAGATAATGTGAGAAATGATTCTCTAAATTATCGTGGTAGGAAATGAGTAAAGACGTGAACACATTATGTCTGAGCAGCTGGAGAAGCCTTGAACTTAAAATGAATGCCATGGATGCCTAGAGGATAGCGATTGAATGACCTTATCGGCTTCGTGTGCTGATAGGGTCTAAATATGCAAGGCTTGATGGCATAGTCTAATTAGGCTAAGTGAGATGAATAAAGGTCTGTTAGGCCAGGCGTGTAATTCAATGGGATTACTTGTTAGGACAAGCAAAATGAAATGAAAATGGCCTGTTAAAACAAGCGAAGCAGAAGAGAACGGCTCGTTACGAACGGGTTCAGCGGAGTGAAAACAACCTATTCTAGGTAGGAAAACATGCAAGAACTAAAATGTAAGGTATGTACAAGGTGGCCTGACAACATAGGTCGAGGTACGAAAATCTAACTATGCTTGATGGTGGCTTGACACTATAGGCCGAGATGCAGAAACAAGAAACTTGATGGTGGCCTGACACTATAGGCCAAGATGCAGAAAAGAAAACTCGAAAGAGGCCTGACATCATAGGAAAAAATACAGAAAACTTGAGGGTGGCCTGACATCATAGGCAGAGGTGAGGAAAAGTAAATTTGATGGTGGCCTGACATTATAGGCCAAAATGCAGAAAAGAAAGCTTGAAAGAGGCCTGACATCATAGGCCAATGTGCAGAAAAGTAAACTTGAGGGAAATCCCGTTGTTGACGGGAAGGAATGCAAAGGGGGTCTCATTGTTGCCGGGAAGAATGAAAATGAAATCCTGCTGTTGCCAGGATGAATGCAAGCCTGTTAAGACAAGAAGACTGAATTTAAACATGCTTGAGATCCTGTCGTTGACAGGAAAATGCAAATGAAGTCCCGCTGTTGCCCGAATGAATGCAAATGAAATCCTGCTGTTGGTAGGATGAATGCAAGCCTGTTAAGACAGGCGGATAGAATTTAAACATGCTTCAGATCCTGTGGTTGATAGGAAAATGCAAATGAAGTCCCGCTGTTGCCGGGAGAATGCAAATGAAATCCTGCTGTTGCCAGGATGAATACAAGCCTGTTAAGACAGGCGGACATAATTTAAACCTGCTTGAGATCCTGTCGTTGACAGGAAAATGCAAATGAGGTCTTGCTGTTGCCGGGAAGAATGCAAATGAAATCCTGCTGTTGCCAGGATAAATGCAAAGCTGCTTGATAGGTAGACAGAAATTAAACATGCTTGAAGTCTTGTTGTTGACAGGACAATGCAAATGAGGTCCCGCTGTTGCCGGGAAAATGCAAATGAAATCCTACTGTTGCCAGGATAAATGCAAACCTGCTTGACAGGCAGACAAATTAAACATGCTTGAAGTCCTGTTGTTGACAGGAGAATGAAAATGAGGTCCCGTTGTTGCCGGGAAGAATACAAATGAAATCCTGCTGTTTCCAGGATAAATGCAAAGCTGCTTGACAGGCAGACATAAATTAAACATGCTTGAAGTCCTGTTGTTGATAGGAGAATGCAAATGAGGTCTCGCTTTTGCCGGGAGAATGCAAATAAAGTCCTGCTGTTGCTAGGATGAATGCAAGCCTGTTAAGACACGCGGACAGAATTTAAACATGTTTGAGATCCTGTTGTTGAAAGGAGAATGCAAATGAGGTCCCATTGTTGCCAGGAGAATGCAAATGAAATACTGCTGTTGCCAGGATGAATGCAAGCCTGTTAAGATAGGCGAACAGAATTTAAACATGCTTGAGATCTTGTTATTGATAGGAAAAGGCAAATGAGGTCCTGTTGTTGCCGAGAAGGATGCAAATGAAATCCTGCTGTTGCCAGGATAAATGTAAAGCTACTTGACAGGCAGACAAAAATTAAACATGCTTGAAGTCCTGTTGTTGACAGGAGAATGCAAATGAGGTCCTGCTGTTACTGGGAAGAATGCAAATGAAATCCTGCTGTTGCCAGGATAAATGCAAACCTGCTTGACAGGCAGACAAATTAAACATGCTCGAAGTCCTTTTGTTGATAAGAGAATGCAAATGAGGTCGTGCTGTTGCCGGGAAGAATGCAAATAAAATCTTATTGTTGCCATGATAAATGTAAACCTACTTGACAGGCAACGAGAACGATAAAAGCCTGTAGAAATAGGCAAAACAAAAAAATCTTGTTGTTGACAGGGGAGATGCAAATAAAATGACCTGTTAAGATAGGTGAGATGCGGATAGGGTCCTATTGTTGACAAGAAAGATGCGAGCCTACTAGACAGGAAAAGGAAAATGACAAATGACCTGTTAAGACTAGTGAAATGGAGGTGAGTCCTGTTGTTGACAGGATGGAAGCAAGACGCCTTTCAAGACAGTCACAACAGAATTGTGAAAACCTGTTGAGACAGGCAAAGGGAAAGGAAAGTGACCTGTTAAGACAGAAAAAGTAAAATGAAGGAAAATGAGTGATGAAAACTAACCTGTTAGGACAAGATAAATGTAGATGGACTCCTTTTGCTGACAGGAGAAATGCAAGCCTGCTAGACAGGCAAAAGGAAAGATGAAAGCCTGTTAAGACAGACAAAAACAAAAAGATCCTATTGTTGATAGGAAAGATGCGAGCCTGCTAGACAGGCAAAGGAACGATGAAAATGACCTGTTAAGACAGACAAGAATGTAAAAGTCCTGTTGTTGACAGGATGGAGGCAAGACACCTGTTAAGACAGGCACAACAGAATGGTGAAAACCTGTTAAGACAGGCAAAGGGAAATGAAAAGAACCTCTGAAGACAGGTAATGAAGGCTTGTCAAGATAGATAGAAAAATATGGAGAAGAAATGTCTTGTTGAGACATGATAACCTGCGAATAGAGGCGTGGAAATGAAAATGAGTTGTTAAGACAGGTATCGAAGAAAAATCCGTTTGTTGACAGGAAAGAAATGAGCCTGTTAAGACAGGCAGGAATCATGTGGAGGTCCTGTTGTTGACAGGATGGAATGAAGATAGATACTTGTTAAAGCAGGTGTGGTAAAATGGCAGCCTGTTGATGCAGGCGAGAGAACGACCTGTCAGGACAGGTATGGAAAATAATCTGGTGTGCCGTGGGAAGGCACTGAGGAGAGGCTATGGACTTCTTTGTCAGCTACTCATGGACAATCTTGTATTGCAATGTGTTTTTTCTTGAATCAAAATGAATTCCTTATTCTACCTTGAACTTGAAGGTTTTTAAGCACTTGATAATTATTTTCTTGAAGAAACTTGAGAAACCGTTTTACCCCAGTTTAGAAATTTCTTGATAATTGAGGGATGTCTTGATTTGAAGGAACTATGGGCAAACAATTTTCCCCAGTTTGGAAGGTTTTTTTTTTTTGGCAATCGGGGAATGCCTTAACTTGAGGGGATTTTGGGCAAGCGTTTGCCCCAGTTTTGTTCTTGAAATTAAATCTTTCTTAGGAAAACGTTTGCCCTAGCCTGAACTTGATTCAGAATTTGAGGATGACCTTAAATTGAATTTTGTGGGCATGCATTTTCCCCAGCTTCGAGTTGATCTTGAATTTGAGTTTAAATCCTTCTTAGGCAAACATTTGCCCAGTCTGAACTTGATCCAGAATTTGAGGATGACCTCAAATTAAATTTTTATGGGCAAGCATTTGCCCTAGTTTGGACTTGATTCAAAATTTGAGGATGACCTCAAATTGGATTTTTGTGTGGACAAGCATTTGCCCCAGTTTGAACCTGATTCGACATTTGAGGATGCCCTCAAATTGAAATTTTTTTTGTAGGAAAACGTTTGCCCTAGTTTGGACTTGATCCATAATTTGAGGATGACGTCAAACTGAAATTTTTTGTTGTGGGCAAGTGTTTACCCCAATTTGATTTTTCTGGCATTGAGGAATTGAGGATTGCCTCAATTTAAATTTTCTGGGCAAATGCTTACCCCAGTTTTGATCTCGTTCTTGAATCTAAATCTTTCTTGGGAAAACGTTTTTCCACAATTTGAACTTGATTCAGCATTTGAGGATGCCCTCAAATTGAATTTTTGTGGCAAACATTTGCCCCAGTTTGAACTTGATTGAGAATTTGAGGATGACCTCAAATTGAATTTTTGTGTGGGCAAGCGCTTGCCCCAGTTTGAGCTTGACTCAGAATTTCAGGATGACCTCAAATTGAATTTTATGGGCAAGCGTTTGCCCCAGTTTGGACTTGATTTAGAATTTGAGGATGACCTCAAATTGAATTTTGTGGGCAAACATTTGCCCCAGTTTGAGCTTTACTCAAAATTTGAGGATCACGTCAAATTGGATATTGGTGGGCAAGCGTTTACCTCGGTTCGAGCTTGACTCAAAATTTGAGGATGACCTCAAATTGAGTTTTTGTGGCCAAGCGTTTGCCCCAATTTGAGCTTGATCCTTGGAAGTCTTTTAATTATGATTGGTTTTGGGAGATTTGCCCTAGTCTTAATTAATTTTGGATTATATGATGCTCGAATGACATGATGCTTATTGTGTTGTTTGATTGAATGGAAAAGATGTGATGTTTTAATCTTATTGACTGTTTTTTGATGCTTGAAATAATTATGTGATGAAATGGATGCTATAGGATGAATGCAAACCATGAGATGGTGTAAAAAATTTTTGTTTCTCTTGATTTTTTTTGACAGGTTCTTTCTCAACAACCTTATAGTTGGTGTGAAAGGAACCAAAAATCAGGCCGAGCTGGATCGACTCTATCTCTTGGCTTCTTGATCAATGTCGGAACCTTCTTTTTCAGGATCTTTGAGACCCAACAGTGGTCAGCCTCATTGAATAAGACACACTCCTTTTCTTTTTGGTGGCGTCATGGTTGATAGGAGGATGGCTTTAAATAATCATGCCATGTTGTGATGATTGAGGATTCATCCGATTTTGTCATGACTTTTCAAAATTAATCTTTTTATTTTACATTTTCCACATTTCTTTTCTTGGCATGTGCACTATTTGAGGTGTGCAAATTGATTTTGGGTAGTTAATGGGAGGAAGTGAAGAATTTTGCAAAAGATGTTTGAGGTACTTGAAAGGAAAGGATGATGAAAGGTGTGGGTTCGATCGCCCAAATGGCACCTTTTGATGAAAACTGCCAATGCTTCTTTTCATAATCTTGATTGTCAAATTAATCAAACTTGAGAAATGGAAAACTTTTGCCCTAGTTTTGGGAAAGATGAGGTGCAGAATGTTAGATTTGTTTTGGGACTCTTGATTTGACCTTAACTTTTGCCTGGATTATTCCTTTGACTTTTCTACCCAGTAGGTCTTTTGTATTTGCCCTAGCTTTTGTTTGTGTGCCTTAATTTTTGCCTAGGTCCTGTTTTGAGGATTGTCGACCTAGCGGGCTCTTGTTTGATTGTGCCCTAACTTTTGCCTAGGTCGTTTTTTAAGGTTGTCAACCTAGCGGGCTTTTTGTTTGATTGTACCCTATCTTTTGCCTAAGTCTCCTTTGAGGATTTTCGACCTAGCGGGCTTTTGTTTTGTGTGCCCTAACTTTTGCCTAGGTCGTTTGAGGGTTTTCGACCTAGCGGGCTTTTGTTTGATCCTGATTTTTCCTGAATTATTTTTGGAATCTAATAAGATCTTTTTTTATCATTATTTCTTCGATTTAATCTTTTGAACATTAACCCCACTTTTGCCTGGATTATTTTGGCTTTTAATCCAGCGGGTTTTTCTTGAATTTGAATTTTGAATTTTGACCTTAATTTTTCCTGGACCATTTTTATTTTAATCCAGCGGGTTTTCTTCTTTTTCTTCAGTTTTGTGTGGTCAGATATTGATCTTGTCGAGATCATTTTGGCTTCCAATTCAGCGGATCTTATTTTGCATCCCTAATTTTTCCTGGATTTGAACTTTGTTCTCGTGGGATATTTTGTATGACAAGACATTTTCTTGACAATGGATGGTCTATTTGGAATCCCTGATTGGATTCTGCCTCCTCATTTGGTTTTTTCTTTGAGCTTTGATTAATCAGACGTTCAAGATTATTTATTACAACATTGGCATTGTCATCGACAGGTATTTATTGTTTGGGTGTATGAATAAGAAACAGGTTGAGTGATGAAAAGGAGTGGTAAATTTTAAAAGTAAAGCCAAAATGTGAGGCACGTGCCTAAGGAACATGAAGAATGTAATTTTTGTATTTATTCATTGATATTTATTTACAAGAGATTGACTTTGAAAAGTATGACAATTTTTGGATGAATATCCTCAATCTCAGTTTGTGCTGCTCCCATCTCTTAGCTAGCTGATGGGCTCTCATGATTCGGCAATGGATTATTTTCGGTGTTAGGAGCAAGCCTCCCAAAATCCAGCCATTTCGCATCGATCAAGCTTTGTACTTTTCGCTTCAGTGCTAGGCAATCCTCTATGGAATGACCAATGAATCTTGCATGGTAATCGCATCTGGCGTTTGCGTCATACCATTTTGGATATGGTGGTTCTTGAGGCTTTAGAGGATAAGGTGCAACTAGCGAGTTTTGAATCAGGCGAGGTAGCAACTCGGTGTATGAGATCGGAATAGGGTTGAACTGGACATGCTTCTTCTCCTTTTTCTAGCCTTGATTAGGATTTTGGCTCATGGCTTATGTTTAGGCCGTATGTGGTGTTGGTGGTCGGACTTGTGTCGGATAGTTGTAAGTAGGAGGGTATGGTGTTTGGTATGTAGCGGCGATATAAGGATATGATATGTAGGGTGTGTATGGTGGTGGTCGGAAGCTAACTGGACCATAAAGTGCCACTTGAGGAGTATACGGGCCTTGACCAAAAGCCACGTTATAGGTTTCACCTGCCTTCTTTTTCCCAGATCCATTGGAAGCGTTGACTGTGCCTGTAGGCCTTTGCGCGATCTTTCCGCGGCGCATGCCACCTTCGATCCTTTCTCCAATGATGACAACATCGGAGAAGCTAGCAGTCATTTTCGATCATCTTGTCATAGAAAGGATCTTGGAGTGTGTCGATGAACAAGCTAACCAGTGCTTTTTCAAATAGAGGAGGTTGTACTTGAGCAGCTAACTCCCTCCATCGTTGAGTGTACTGCTTGAAGGTCTTGTCTCCCTTCTTGGCCATATTCTGAAGCTGAGTTCGATCGAGGGCCATCTCCATGTTGTACTGGTATTGTTTTAGAAAGGCGTAAGCTAGGTCCCTCCATGAACGAATGTGGGTCCGCTCTAGCTAAGTATACCAGTTGGCAGCAGCCCCAGTTAAGCTGTCTTGAAAGAAATGGACAAGCAGCTTATCGTCGTGCATACAAGGAGACATCTTCCTGTAGTACATGGCCAAATGACTCTTTGGACAGCTAGTTCCTTGATACTTCTCGAATTCAGGAACCTTGAACTTAGGAGGGATTACTACGTCTCGAACCAAGCACAGATCAGATGGGTCTCTGGCTTCGTAAGCGCTCCCCTCGATTGCTCTGATCCGGTCCTCTAGGATTTTTCACTTTTCTGTATCCTCCTTGGAAGGATGGTTTGGGTATCCCTCAGGCATGTGGTGGGGATGAGAAGATTGTATGTACACAGGGTGAGGCCCTTGGGTGAACATAGGGTGCGTTCCCCCAACGGCTGTTTGGTAAGCTCGTGGAGTGGTGTTTAGAGGTAGGTTATGTGTTTGGATTTGTGTTTGGTTGTATGAGGGTGCATGCCCATAAGGATACCCATGATGACCTCTTTCAGTTGGTGGAGGCATGGTTAATGGTGAAGAGTTTTGTGGATTGAAACCAGGAGGATATAATGGGTCAGTTGGTTCTCCCGGCAAGGATTCCCTTACATCCTTCTGTTTCAATGGTTGGATGGCCTCCATTAGTTTTGCCATCTGCTCCTTCAGGGTTTTGACCTCATTCCTCAACTCCTCATTTTTCCTTTCCAGCTCATCCATAATTCCTGATTGTGATCTGGTTCTATAAGGATGTCGAGGAAGCTGTCTTTCTCCAATTTTTCTGTTAAATTTAAATATTAATTTTGAGAAATAATTTGAATGCAAAAAAATCATGAATGATAAAGTGTTAATGCAATGAAGAATGTGTGGAATGATTTTTGAAATCTTTCTTTTTTTGATGATAAATTTATGAATGAATGCATGCATGCTATGCACAAATAAATGAAGATTTGAACATTTTGAGAAGAATTGAGTGATTTACTTTATTTTCCTTTGATTTTATGAATTTTGTATTTTTATTTTTCTAAAAAGACCTTTGGTTTTGTTTAAAAAAAAGCTTTGCTAAAATTTTCCTAACAAATCTTTCTTTAGATTTTCTTTTGAATTTCATTTTCTCTCTTTTTACATCTTTTCATATTTTCAATATTTTCAAAAATATTTTTCATAATTTTTCCTATTTCTAAAACATTCTTTAAGTTTTCTTTTGAATCTTTTGTATATTTTCAATATTTTCAAAAGTATTTTTCTAGTGTTTCCTACAAGTTTCTGTTTTTCTTGATTTTGATTTTTCTTGATTTTTATTTGTTTACATTTCTTTTTGCTTGACTTTTTATTGACTTTCTGTATTTCCCCTAATTTTAGATTCTTTCTCCCATCTTCTCTGTCATCTTGAGTGATTCGATTTACTTGCGCATGTGACTAGCATATGAGCCATGTATCATAAAAGGGGTGTGTGCCCTCCTTGCCTCTTATGTGGGTTACCTGTCCTAAGGGTCTAATGCCTTTAATGCATGAACCTCTCGAGGATGGTTAGTAATCCTAGGGTGTAAAGGTCACTAGAGCCAAGTTCTAGTCCATAATGCTTGCCACAACAGTAGAAGTAGCCACTAGTCGCGAGGCATTATGAATAGGACGCACTCTAGCCGGGATTTTCGTGATAGCCACATAGGACGTAGGCCCTAACATGACACCACTAGATCCCTCTATCCTAGGTAACACTCAGACCTGGGTATAGGGCCCCACTCATGATAAATGCATATGCAAAGTGTGGAGGGCACACAAATATTTGGGATACCTGCAATTGGGGAAATTGTACAAATATATAGCAATTTATTGTTTTTCTATCCTAAGGTTGTGCAAAGAATAGACAAACAAACGAATAACGGATGGATAAACAAATAAATGAATCATGCAACAAATAAAGCGCGCAAATAAACAGGGAAGGGATCAATACAAAACACACTCAATTGAACGGGCTTGACTCTCTAGAAGTCCCCAGTGGAGTCGCCATCTGTCGCAACCGTAATTCCGACGAGACGACGAACTCGCTAAAATTTGAAAATAGAATTTTGATTATGTGTGGAGTCGCCACCAAATTTTTATTTAAGGGAAAAGATTTGGAAAAAACCCTGACTTGAGGAAGAGATTTAGGTTCGGGAGTCGGTTACGAGTAGGGAAGGTGTTAGGCATCCCACTCGCCTGTTCCGAAGAACGGTACCCTTAGATCGAGTGTGTGATTTTTGAAAAATTTTTTGATCCCTTTAATTAATGTGAAATAAATAACTTGATGGAGGTTAGCCTGACAGGACTTGATCCTGCTCCTACGTATTCCCCAGTGCAATGGGAAACTCAAGGCTTACGTAGTTCTGGTTTGTTTTGAAGGCTTGACCTTCAAAAGTGGTAGAGATGGAATATTTAAAGATGAACATGTTGTTTTGAAAAGATTTTTATTTTGAAAGGACCTTTAGTCCACTCATGCACAAGGTCCGAGACGGCTAAGGCAGCACGAGGCCCTATACGAACCACTAAACATCGAACAGCAGTGTAGACCACCAGTTTCCTGTTTAGAGTTTGTTGCGTGAGACCGTAGATCCCCAAACATTTGAAAAGAATTTTATTTTTTAGAAAGGACTTTTGGTCCGCTCATGCACAAGGTCTGTGGCGGCTAAGGCAGCACGGGGGCCTATACGAACCACTAAACATCGAACAGCAGTGTAGACCGCTAGTTTCCCGTTTAGAGTTCGTTGCGTGAGACCGTAAATCCTAAAAAGAATTAGCTTAATAAGAAATGAATTAGGTTCAAAACTTGAGAAGAAAAAGGAAACTTGATTTAAATGGAACTTGATTTTGAATGTTGGAAATTGAACTTGATTCAACTAAAACAAACTTGATTTGGTTTTGAAGAAGAGAATGAAACTTGATTTGGAATGACTTGAACTTGAGGAATTGAACTTGACTTGATTTAGAATAAATTTGGTTTGAAAGGGATTTGATTGAAAGTTTGGTTTGAGGGAAAAAAGAATTAATTTAAATTTTGGAAGAAAAGAATTTAATTTAAATTTTTGGGGAATTTGGGGGAGGGGGGCTTAATTGGCTCATTTGGATGGTTGGAGGAGCTTGCAACTTACTTGACTCCTTTGGATAGCTGACGGCTCAGTGGCTTGTCTGGTGGCTCGAGGCTCGCCTGGTGGCTTGGAGGCTTCTGGACGGCTCGATGACTAGACGGTTGGGTGGCTCGTGGCTTAGGTGGAGCTTGTCAGCTCACATAGCGGTTTGGAGGCTTGACCAAATTAAAATCAAAATTGGTCCAGAGGGTTTCGAACCCGCGTCCTGGAAGCGGTGGACCACCAGTAGCACCACCAAACCATGCTCATGGTTGGGCTTACGGTGCCTCTATTTTAATATGAACTGTGCATGAGATGTATTATATTAAATTGACAAAATTGTAGGCAACACCCCTTGCCACTGTACCAAGCTTGAGGTTATGCCTTTAACGCCTGGGGTTAAATTAAAGGGGTATCTTCGTGAATATGAATTAGGGCCATATATGTGAACTGCATGGGGTTCTTTCCTTGCTTTTCATTGACCATTTTATTGCCAGAGAACCTACAACAACCGCACCTCTTTATTATCTCTGCTTCTCGTTGACGACTACATGGGGTCTGTGTATATACGAGCTTGGTGAGGCCATACATATGCATCAAGGGAGGTAGCAGATTGGGCTTTGCCTTTTACATGTTTTAGCTCTATGAAATCCTTTTAGCTAGCTGCCCAGTGCAAGTCTGGTGCATGACCATGCCCTTTTAAAGGGGGCACCCCTTACTCGAGGCTTAACTACGTACGCCCTTGTACATAAGTTTAATACATGGTTGTAACTAAAAACCCGAAGCCGTTTTGGCTATCTACCACTTTCCAAGATGGATGGTTGTGATGAATCAGAGAAGGTGTCGAGATCTAGGGTCGTGCCACTAATGCTGGTCAAGCGGATGTGCAAACAATAGATCAGTTGATACCACCTTGGAATTGCTCACGAAATGGTTGATAAGGGGCACACCTTAAACTGTAACAAGGCGTCTAGTGAAACCACTATTCTTGAGATGCGGCTAAGTGACTCTGTGGCACTCAAACAAGATATTGTTCAGAAGATGGTGAGGAAAGTAGCAATTCAGAAACTGACGATCTGATTGCATGGCCTAGAGTAAATAAATAACAGATTGCCTTGAGCAGAATCGTTCTAGAATTAAATCGATATGTCTTCGTTATCTATCATTTCTTAACAAACCTTGGATCACTGCAGAAACAACAAATTCCGCACATATTACACTGATTTCGTCTTTGCTAATGCTATCTTAATAGAACCTCTACTCTTGTCTGGACGTAGTGGCCTAACCATGTGCGCCTAGGTTTCATCAGAATATTTCAAATCAAGACTCGAGGCTGAACTTTCGGCTGCGAATTCAACGTGGACATCGTTTCCCTTTGCAGCGTTCATGGAGATTCAGGA
The DNA here is from genome assembly GCA_026541065.1 of Canavalia ensiformis. Classification (NCBI taxonomy): domain Eukaryota; kingdom Viridiplantae; phylum Streptophyta; class Magnoliopsida; order Fabales; family Fabaceae; genus Canavalia; species Canavalia ensiformis. The sequence goes on along the minus strand of JAMKYM010000327.1, from coordinate 95,235 downwards.
CCAAAACTAGTAACGGTACAGTAATCATACAACCATGGATGAGTATTGAAGTCATGTCTCAAACCATAGAGACCTTATTATGCCATCTTATAAATTTATGCGATTCAAGAATGCAGAAACTGAATGAATGCAGTAATCGGGTTATCATTCACAAGATCCTTATCCACTTTGAAAATTTTATTCCCGTCCTAGAAGTGCATGCAATCACAATTCTACTTTCTTAGGTGAGAAAACTGACCTGTATATACTGGACACTAGAAGCAATATACAAAAATTAATGGTGATTATTGCTTCTGGTAGGGAACCTCGATGAGCGGAGGTGAAAAAATGATTCTAGGGAAACCTCCCCAAGGAGAAAGAAGCCAAGAAAAATCAAGAAGAGCCAGGGAGCCAACGCTTAGATCAGAAAGTTTCTCCCGGAAACTGAGATAGGGAGCCAAGCAACGTTTTTCCCTCTCCCGAGCGCTTTAGAGAATCCTTTGACCCTTAGAAAGTCCTTTTTTCTTTTCTCCTTTTTTCTTTTTCTAAAGTTTCTCTCCTTTTCTTCAGAAGCCACCCCTCTTCTTGGCAAGGGCCAAGCTTTTCCAGGAGCCAAAAGCCAGCCTTTTCTTCTTGGCAAGAGCCAAGCCCTCTCAAGGAGCCTAAAAGCCACCCCTTTTGATTTTAAAATTTTTCTCTGTATATTTTATATTATCCGTATATATATTTTTTTATTTTTGTATTTTTGTTATTTGGTTTTTTTTCCTTTTTCTTCTTTTTTCATTTTATGTTTTATTTTCTATTTTTTTAGATTTCATTTTTTTATTATTTATTATTATTATTATTATTATATTATTTTCCTTTGTTTTTGTTTTCTGTTTATCTTTATTATTTGTTTATTTTTCTTTTTTACTTTTCTGTTTAAAAATTTTTCTCTATTTTTTTTATTTCAGATTTTATTTATTTTTGTTTCTTTTAATTTTCCTATTCCCTCACTTTTTATATCTTTTTTTATTATTTTCTTCTTTTTTCTTTTTGTTTGTTTCTTTATTTATATATTTTATTAATTTGATTTTTCGTTAATTTTAACAATCGGGGGCCTCGAACATAATTGAGTGTTTACAATAACTCAAGATTATCTACAAAAATCTTGCGCCTCTATTCTTTACGCACTAATCTTGTTTACACTCAATTGCACGTTATCAAACTTGATGGAACCAGAATGATCACCAGTGTATAATAATGATTGGACCGAAGCAATTAACTCATCAAGTTTGCATGGAGTTTTCGTTGTCATTCGGCAGATTAGCTTATCCCGTTTCTAAGTAGTAGCAAACAAATCAAAACAACCAGATTCGTCCACAGAATTACTAAGAAAATATGCATGGAAGTGACTTTTCGAAACATTAACGTGCTAAGCAATTGAAGAACAACGAGCTTGGGGACTTTTGACAAATTCATAAGGATTATATTAAGAATTTTTAATCAAGTTCTATCACAGAGGCCAGAATCATTTATATCTTTTGAACAGTATCTACTCATTACTCAAGTAAGACAAGCATCAAGGATCATACCAGTTTTCATAAGCATGAACTTACAAACAATACTAACCTGAATGTGTTAATTCTGAGCAATGCAAGGACTCTCCTCCACTGTGATTGGATCCGATCAGTGAAGAGCCATTTCAAAAATTCTTGACATTTCTTGGAATCGGAGAAAGACTCCCAGGACTTCCTTGCTTCCAAGACGATCTTCCAACCCTTGGAGAGGCCTCTGTACGAAGATGACGTCGAATGGAGTATGCGTACCAAGAGTTCTGTCCTAGAATTAATGGAGCTCCTTTCTTTTCTAGCTTAATGTGGAGTTGGTCCCTAAGCAGAGGAGGAAATCGAATTTCCAAAGTCCTCCCCCACGATCCACTTCTCGTGAACCTTTTGCCAATCTTTTCCTCAATCTCCTAGGGTTGTTGGAGCTTCCATCTTCTTTAAAAGAGAGAGCCCAGATCTTTTTTTCATGAAAGCTTTCAGAACCTTTTCTTAGGGAGAGTTCCCCTCATGCCCCAAAATTGATGCATGCATGCCTTTCCTTCTCTTTTGGACGTGGAGTCCTTTTCAGTTTTATATTTTTTCTTTTTTTTATTTTCTTTTCTTTTTCCTAAGTTATGCTTTTTCAGTTTTATTTTTTGTTTTCCGGTTATTATTAGTTTTTTCTGTTTTATTTTCTGTCTTTATTTATTATTTTTCTTTCTTTATTATTTTTTTATTTTTTTATTTTTTATTTATGTTTGTTTGTTTTATTTAATCTATTTTTCAGTCTTTTATTTATTTTCTATTTTTATTTTTTATTTTTCTTATTTTTCAATTTTTTATTTATTTTCATTCTGTTTTTTATTATTTAATCTATTTTTCAGTTTTTTATTTATTTTCATTCTGTTTTCTTTTATTATTTTTTTTTATCTTTTTTATTTTTTTATTTTTATTCTTTTTAGTAGTTTTTATTTTACTTATTATTTATTTTTTTTTATTTTGCTGTTTTTTCTTATTTTTTCTTTCTCTTTTTCATTATTGTATTTTATTTGTATTTTTGTTACTTTTTCTATTTTATTTTATTATTTTATATCATTTTATTATTTTCATTTTGGTTATTTTTTTTCATTTCTCTCCTTCTCTTCCTTTTTATTTTTTTGTTATTTTTAATTATTTTCATCTATTACTTTTTACTATTTTTTTATTTTTTTTATTTTTTTATTATTTTTTTATTATTTAAATTATTATTTATTTATTAATTAATTTTAAAAATGGAATCTCAAACATAAACATAATTGGGTATTCATACTAATATATTGTTGATTATAGAATTGAAATAAAATATTTTTCAAAAACAAACTATAGATATTATATTAACTAATTAATAAATCTCTTAATCACATGTATTAAATTAAATGAAATATTTCGAAAGATGAACTAAATTATATTAAACAAGTTTTTTTGAAATTTAAATATTTTCTCTTTAGTTTTTTATTGCTCAGTGTGACTATATTGCATGCTTTTTAAGGATATTTTATAATTATAGGATTGTTTAGAAAATAAATTATCTAAAAAAATAAACTATTTAGCCACAGGAGGTTGGAACAAGTGTGATGGTACTTCTTTGTAGAGGGCATCACATTTTCCTCTGCTTGACAAATGTCTTCAGGAATCCAGTTGACAATGATAAGATACTAATTAAGAAAAAAATTATTTTATATAGTTGTTATTAATTTTTATATTAATTTTTAAATTAATATAAAAATAATTATATAAAAAATATTTTATTTACATATATTTTTCAATTAATATACAAAAAAAATTATATAAAATTATTTTTATACCAATTATTTTTTATAAAAAATATAAAATTTTTACATCAATTGAAAAATATAACTAATATAGTAAAAAAATATAATTTATTTTTGGTTACGGTTAATATTTTAAGATATATAAAAAATATTTTACGGTAATTATACCAAAAAATGGATTGAAGGATTAGTTATAGTATCTGATCATTGACACCCCGAAATACACCAATAACAAACATCAAATGGTTAAGATTAGATGTTCATATTTGCATCAAAGGGGCTTGAAAATCCAAATTCCATAGGAGGTAAATTTATCTCACTGGTGTTCGAATTATAAATGATATTAAAATATTTTATGACCAATTAAGAATAGCTATACTTTTTTTTGTCACACTTAGGGGACAATAATTAATAATAATGATAATAATTATTTTTTTTATTTCACAAGTTTACATTAATTAAGAGAATTGATTCTTAGAATAAGAAGATGAAACGAAAACAAAACACACCTTAACAAAAATTCTAAAATTGACATGAATTGGAAAATGTAAATGTTAATAACACGATATTATCAAGATCTACTATAATATAATATAATATAATAACCAAACAATGAATTTGGGTGTAAGTTAGGGATGGAAGTAAGCTAAGTCGAGCTACGCTTTGAGTGTTCAAGCTTGTCCTGTTTAAAAATTTAGAGGTCTGAGCCTGGGCCTGTTACCTGTTAAAGGTTGTTTTTATGTAAAGGTCTGGCCTGATTTAAAGCTTACAAGGCCTACAAGCTTGTTTAAAAGCCTACATTACAAAAAAAATAATAAATAGACTTAAAGCCTATATAAATAATTAATTAAAAAGGCTTGCAAACTTAAAACATACAAGATAAAAAGACCATTAAATATGCCTAAAACACACATATATATATATTATAAATAAAATGTAAAATAAATATTATACAAATATAATATATTACAATAAATATAAATATCTAATATATAATATATAAATATAAATAAGCCCCTGAATAGGTTAAAGAGGCTTTTTTATAAGCCTAGGCCTGACTTGTTTATCTAAAAAGACTTTTTAATAAGACTGAGCCTATCTATTTATTAAAAAGGCCGAGCCAAGCTAGCCTTTAAACGAGTCGAGCCGTAGGCCCTTGTCGAACGGTCTTGTTCACTTCCATCCCTAGTGTAAATGCAAAAAGTAATTGATAATAACATGTAAATAGAAAAACTAATAGAAATGAATAAGAAGGGAGAACACGATATGTGCAACCTACCACTCCATGACAAAGGATAAATGCTTTAATTTTAAACAATCTTGAACTTTCTAATGTTCTAAATACGTAGGCAGTGCAAACCAAACTTGATAATGGCAACATTTCGTGCTTCAAGTGATGCACCATCATTATTCTAACCATCATTGTTTTTTGATTTCATGGAAAACGCTTTTGGATTTTCTTTCAGTGGTGACATTTTAGCGCTTGTATCCTTCTGGTTTCCTTTGTATTTTCTGAATTTGCATCCTTAAGGGAATATTCCATTTGCCAATATACCACGTGATTCACCATTTGTATTCATTACTTTGAATTTTCAATAAATAATGCTTAAACATCAAAACTAGTTAAAGGAACTACACTTATTTTGTATTTAGGATGTTTAAGTTGATTATAAATTCTTATTATATATATATATATATATATATATATTGGAATATATTAGTATATATAAAGTATCTAAATTTTTAGTAGGTACTTTTTCACTGGTTATTCAAAAGGGATCACCACACATATCTTCTTTTTCTTTCACAAATAGATAGGGTTTATATATTTTTTAGGATAATTCAATGCATAACTTTTTTTAGTATTCTTAGATATAACCTAGATGTCCTTGTATAGATGAACCAAGGATTATCAACTTATAGATTTTATTAAAATTTATGATAATTTATTTTTTATTTTTAATGATTATGGTTTCAGTGTATTTGCAACCTCTTAATTTTAATTCTTTATCATTACTTGTTCTTACAGTTGTATGGACGATTTAAGAGGTTAGTCTTTGATCCTAATATTACTCTAGTTTTCTAGTTAATAAAACCATCCCCTCTATTTATGTTCTTGTTTTCTAGATATAGTTTAGCTTACACATTCAAGGAAGAATACTTTCGAAGGAGGAGGAGATAATGTAGAGGTTCCAGCTCAAAGGAAAATGGCCAAGCTGTAGAGACCTATTGGGCCCATCACCAAAGCAAGAGCTAAAAGAAAGTGGAAACCTTCTTGGGTCTGAAGGAGTCATTTCTTTAGGTTTAACACACTTTTCTCATGGCTATCCATACCTTCGACTAGTACCTAGATATTTCTTGTACTTTAGGTTCTAGTAAGGTCGAAATATATATAAGATCGAGTCTCATTTTCCCTGTATTTGAGCTTAGGTTCTTGGGCCTGCTTTGACCAAACTTGTTACTGCATACAAGGAGGAAACAAGGCACTTTATTGGACTTAAAATCCAAGCCCAACTCATCTTATGTAGGCAGCTCCAAAGTTGCATGGGCTTCACCTCCTTTAGGCACCCACATTAGCCTATAAATAGGCTACACCATGAGCAATTTTAACACTTTGAGTTATTTGAGTAAAATTCATATTTGAGAGAAAGTTTTATCTCTTCTCTTCTCTCCCTTTCTTGGATGGAATTGCAAGTGGAAGACTTCTTATCCTTTTCCTCCATGGTGGCGAAGTAGCAGCTTATCTTCTCTAAGAGTGACCCTCCAACCTTGCCTTTTAATATTTTTCACCTCCAAAAATTCAATGAGCATACCTCCATTGACCTTGATCCGCATTAGCCATGGAAGTTGCATCACTGACAGCTTATCAAATTACCACTAACTTGATAACGGTTAGAAGATCTTACAAAGTTAAAAAAACATATTTAAAGAGAGTGGGCCAAAATAAACTGTATTGTAAAATTTTTAGGCGGTTCTATTAGGGCCAAAATGGTTTCCATCCTTTCTTGAATGACAATATATCAAAATAGTATGAATTTCCTCATCAGTCACACATCTTCAAATGAATTTATCCCTATAAATTTTAAACAAATAAGGTTCCTCCCATGAATAATGTTTACCGTTAAACAAAAAATTCTTACACCATGCATATGAAAGATTTAGCAGAAGGATATTACCTACTAAGTAATTAACCAAATATCCATAATAGGGGTGCTTGAAATAGCCAACATATGTTCATTAGGGAATATCTTTGTAATCACCTCATCAACAAAGAGTTGTAGAAAGAGGTCCACTCTAGATAATTAGCCTACAACTCCCATTTCCTTGTCCTTGATTTCTAAATAAAACTCTTGAAGAAGAAGTATACATCTAATCAATCAAAGCTTTACATCCTATTTAGAGAGAAGATAATTGATAACGGAGTGGTCACTATAGATAGTCACTTTAGACATAATCAAATAAGGTATAAATTTATCAAAGATAAACACAATCACTCATAACTCTTTTTTTTTGTGATAGAATGGTAGATGATCCAAAGCGCATTCTCCTTTTGTTGTCCCAAACATGCTCCTACAATTATACCACTAACTTCACACATTAGTTCAAAGGGAAAGACTAATAAGGGGCCATCACAGCTGGGGCATTTGTTAGTTTAACTTTAAGAGTTTCAAAAGCAAAGAAACATGGATCATTAAAATCGAAGGATGCCTCTTCCATCAATAAGTTGGAAAGAGGTTTTACTATTTTAGAAAAATATTTTATATACCTCCTATAAAAGCCTGCATGTCCAAAAAAATCCCACTCTAAATTATTTGGAGGGAAAAGTTTAGAGATTACCTCAATCTTAGCCGAATCAACCTTAATACCCCTCTTAGAGATCATATCCCAACATAATAATTTACTTACCATGAATTGACATTTTTCCCAATTAAGAACCATGTTGGTTCTTTTACATCTTATCAATACCTGCTCCAAATTCTATAGATATATACCAAAAGAAGGGTCATAAACAGAAAATTCATCCATAAAATGTTCTAGGAAATTCTCTAATAGTTTAGAAAAGATAGACATCATGCATATTTATAAAGTGGCAAGTGAATTACACAAGCCAAACAGAATTCTCATATATGAAAAAAATACCAAAGCGACAATATAAAAATAGTTCTCTCTTGATTCTCGAGAGCCACTAGTATTTGCATATAGTTAGAATAACCATCCAAATAATAGTACAATTCATGACTAGAAAATTTTTGCAACACTTGATCAATAAAGTGTAGGGGAAACTGGACCCTTATAATCAATACATACTGATCAGCTAGTTACCTTCCTCATCATAATTAACTCTTTCTGGTTATTCTCCATAACCATAGTATCTCCCTTCTTAGGGACTACTTGTACAAGACTCACCGAATGATTGTTAAAAATAAGATATATTATACCTGCATGATGGAGATTGATAACATCCTTCTTGACCTCTTCCTTAAGGCTTGGTTTGAGTTTTCTTTACTGTTACACCCTTGGTTTAAGTTCCTCTTCCACATGAATCTTGTGGGTGAAAATTGTACGGCTTATGACATTGATGTTATGAATGGACCATCCAAACATTTCTTTATTTTCTCTTAATACCCTTAGCAGTTTCTCTTCCACTATTCCTATAAAGTTAGAAGAAATACTAACAGGAAAAGAAGAAGGAGGGTCTTGAGGTTCTTCAACTGATGACCTAGGCCTTGAGGTTTGCAAGCTCGCTAAAGCTTAAAATTTATTACCTTTGTCTTTAGTTTTCTCGGTTATACCTTCCTCCAAGACCATCAATTCCTTTGCACATTCCTTAGAGCTACTTACGACATTAACCAAAACACTAAAATTTTATCCAAGATGTCTTCAATCAAAATATCCTAGAGGGTAAACTCAAAGAGGGAAAGGGTTCTACAGAGTTTATAATGTCACAAGAATAATTTTTTTTAGGTATTTTAAGGAGTCAAAGACTCTAAAAACCCCTTCCTTATCATCAAGCATCAAGGTGAGTTTCTCCTATAGTACATCAATGATGATCTTTCTAGTGGCCAAGAAGGGTTTTCCCAAAATAAGGGAAATCTTCTCATCTTTCTCCATGTCAAGTATAATAAAATTTGCAGGGAAGATGAAATTTTCTAATTTCACCAAAATGTCCTCTACTATCCCTCTTGGGTATGTGATAGTCCTATCTTCAAGCTACAAAGAGATAGTGGTAGGTTTGAGTACCCAACCTTTTGTAAATGGATAAAGGAATTAGATTAATACTAGTGCCTAAATCACACAAAGCTTTATCAAAATAGGAATCACCAATAATACAGATTATAGTAAAACATCCTGGATCTTTATGCTCTAGTGGTAGTTTCTAAAGGAGAATAACAGCGCACTCCTTGTTGAGCTTCATGTATTCCTCAAGCTTTTTTTTTATTGTCCAAAATTTTTTCCAAGATTTTTTTTGTACTTGGGCATTATGGAAATGACCTCCATAAAGGAGATATTAATCCTTAGTTATTTTAAGGTATCTAAAACTTTGGAAAATTAAAGATCATTTTTATTTCCCTTTAATCTTTATGGAAAATGTATCCTTGGTTGGTAATCCACAAAATCTCGAGTTTCGCATGCAGAGGAGGATAGTATACTTGACAAATATGGGAAAAATTGGAAATAATCCAACTGGAGTCTTTTGGACCCCCTAAGATCAAGTTCTACATCTAGAATTGATCACTTTGCTCACTATCTTTCTTGTAGGGTATTTGTTTTCATTTTATCCTTTAGGATTGTACAGGCTTACCTATAAACCTCAAATATCCATTAGAAGTTAATGCACACATAAGAATCAAAAGACCTTTCACATGGTTGAAACATAACTAAGGTGAAATTTTTTTCAGGTGGAATAAACAAAGAAAGGAAGCACAAAGGGTTTTCTTTTATTGTTGTTAATCAATACTTAGGCCCTGGGACCTTTAAGCTCATTTACTTTTCCTTTTCCTTCTTTTTTTTTTCTTTTTTTTTTCTTTTTTTTTTCTTTATTTTACTCTTTTTCCTTTTTTGATCACACTTTTTCTCCATAAGTATTTATTTTATGTTTTCTTTCATCTAAGAATACCCAGAATTATCAACGAAATCGGGGGTACCAAGGAGAAATATTCTTTTTCTTTTTAGGCTCAAAGGGGGCACTAAGTGATACTCAAAGTTTGTGTTCATTCAATAAAACCTATTTTTATTTTACCATTTTGCTGCTTACATAATTACTTAAAAGTCTTGATGAGGTTGCAAGGAAAATTTTAGAGTGTACAAGTCAAAAGAAAATCACTCAACAAAGAGAGAGGTTAGGTACAACCTCATTTAGGTTCAATTCTTCCATCAATGTTACTCTGTTGTAAAATAAGATGATAGAGATCATAATCAATTATCAATTATTTATATAACATTTTTCAATTCCTTTTAAGATTTAATTAACATCAATCACGTATAAGCAATGTGATTTCTGAATTCAGAATCAACCAACAATCTAAATTAGGGAGTTATTGCAGGGTATAAACATTTACAAAAAAATTGTTAGGAAGGGTGTCCGTTTTCTAACTTAAGCATGTGCTGCCTTTTTATGTTTGGAAAAATTATTTACCAAGCTGTATTTCTCTTAAAAAATAGGAGGAGAGACATGCGATAAACCTTTTGAAAAGATAATTTAGGTGGGAAAGTGTCTCCCTCCTCAAACTTACGCATCTGAAAGTATTTAAGGTAATAACTTGATAAGGAGAAAAATAAAAATGGAACTTCCCTGATAAGGAAGGAGAGGGTCTTCCTTTCCAAGCTTGGAGGTAGATAATACCACTTGATATAATCCTTGTTGATTGTCAACACTTGGGGAAATAGTCCTTATACCTTTTAGGTCTACCCTTCTCATAGCAACACAAGTTAGAAGAAAGAATATATTATTATTGTTAATTAAAATAAAATGAATAACATTAAACAAATGTCTGAATCCTAAAATTTATCCTAAGTCCTATGGAAGGAAAAAATAATGTCCTAAATAAATAGAAGAGAGAAAAGATATGTCCCAGCTATTAGGAAGAATGGCATCCTACATGGCTCTTTAGTAGCTAGAGGATGATATCTAATCAGTCCTCTATAGGTTGGAACCATTCCAAAATTATTTTATCCATCTTGACCCATTGGTTTGCTTCAGCATATTGCTCTTTAGTTACGAGAGTTGGCTTCTCGTGTGGAGGGTGCTGGTATTTTATATGAATAGAGCGAGTATTGTCTAGGATGCATTCTTTTTGGACCATGTGTAACCATGCTTGATTTCCCAAGAAGATGAGTTTGTTCATTTTTGTTGCTTTAGGAAGAAAGGTGTCATGAAAGTGAAAAGGGTTGTGATGTAAGACCCAATGCTGATACAACCTTTGCACTTGTCTTCTAGAGGCACCCTAGTGAGCATGCAGGACATGATGAAGAATCTTTCGGCATCGATGTAATGTCAATGAACTGCTACCTAGAGGAGGAATAAGTGTATCCTGGTGACAAACCCCATGCCTTCTCATCCAACAAATACACCGGTTGAAAAGCATCAATGCAGAATGTACAGTGTGGGATTGAGGATAATAACAACTGATATGAAGTTGGGATCATAGGTGTCCTCTCCTGTGATTTCTAACTAAAAGGGTCCTTCTCGAAACTCATTGGGGATCTTTCTTAGGGCATTCAAATAACAGGGTTTTCTAGTTTTCTTTATAGTCACAAATTCCAAGGCCATATTAAATTGAGTGAGTGTCTGTCAGTAGGTTTGTCTTTCGAGTTGGTAGCTGGTGGCATAGTCATAAGGGCCTTCTCTTGAATGGTCATAGGAGAGAGATGCTAGGACCACAATGGTAGGTTCCAGGTAAGCTAGTTCAATGATAAAGGATGCCACAGTTCACCCCTTCCTGGGGAGGTAGATAATTTGCAGTTTGATATCCAACTAATCAAGGTTTCTAAGATAAAAAATCCATAGTGGGGCGAATGCGAATGTGAGTAGCCTTCCTAATTGGAATTGCATGCTTAGTATGTTTTTGGTTTATGGGGTATGCTAATTCCTGTGTAGGAATTGTTGTGTTATTGAGGTAGCCTTCCTTGTTGATATTATGTGGTGCCATCTTTATGAAAATATGATAAAGAGATAATTAGCAACTAGGAAAATTTTGGCACAACTATGCAGAATTGACCATGGACTAACATGGCACGACTATACATATGTCGATACAGCTGTGCAAGCCTGATGATGAACTATCCTGTCACGGTTGTGCATCCAGGGCATTTTTTGAGACCTTCATTAAGCACGACTGTGTTGATTCTTCTCCTTCCATCTCTTGGTTGTGCAGCTAGGGGCACAACCTTGCTAATTGTATACATGGCATACCTGAAAGGGAGTAGGGAAAAGGTGTTGCAGAGTTTCTTGGAAAAGAAAACAGAGAGAAAGAGAAGTATTTATCAGAGGTGTCTTATTTGTTGTTTCCAGCTTGCTGTATTTATAATCGTCCAGTGTATGGTTGGGACTGTTCTAAAGTGGTGCAACAATGCAAAAGTTTGATATATTTGTATGTGTGCGAGCACAAAGTGCTGTTCTTCCTTTCTTTTATGTCAGGTTTCCTCCTGTAAGAGCTTGTTTAACGCCACGAGCCTGGCGTACCTATCTCCAATGGCTATGTATAGTCTTTAGTGATTTTTCATGGTTCTTCCAGTTTCATGATAGTTTGTTCCTCAAATGGGCCAATTTCATAATACTTGACCCATTATTTGTTTATCTTGAAGGTTCCTTCAGCCTTTTTTTCCAACTCAAGCACCCCGTAAGGCAATATCCTATGGACCTTATAAGGGTTATTCCATTTAGACTTCAACTTTCCTGGTAACAGACAGAGCTGCGAGCAATAAGCTAACACCATATATCCTAGGGAGAATTTGTGTTTTCGGATATGTTTGTCATGCCAATTTTCTCTCTTTCTTTATACATCATTGAGTTTTCAAACGTCTTCATCTCGAGCTTATCCAAATATTGAGTTGGAGTAGGCATTTTCCCCTGCATGTTGCAAGTCAAGGTTAAGGAATTTCATGACCCAGTAGTTCTTATGTTCTAATTCAACTATGAGATAACATGTTTTACCAAAGACTAACCTATAGGGGGATATGCCAATTGGAGTTTTGTATGTAATCCTATAGACTCAAAGGGCATCATATAATCTTAACACTCAATCCCTCTTGGATATGCTAATAGTATTTTCTAGGATTCTTTTCAACTCTTTGTTGGAAATTTCTACCTAACCCTAGTATAAGGATGATAGAAGGTGGCAACCTTGTGGGTGACATTGTATTATTTCAATACCTTTTCAAACTACTTTTTTATAAAATATGTTCCCCCATCATTAATGATTGCCCAGGATACTCCAAATCTTATAAAATTATTTCTCTTTATAAACCTTACCACACTTCTAACCTTACTAGACAGTAACGCCACTGCCTCCACCTACTTGGAAACATAGTCAACAGCTACTAGAATTTATGCATTATTCATGGATTTAGGAAGTGGTTCCATATAGTCAATGCCCTATCAAAAAGTTCACCCTCAAGAATATTATTTAGGGGCATGTCATGTTTCCTTGATACATTGTCACTACTTTGACAATAGTCATAAATGAGACAAATTCAAAAGCATCCTTGAGTGAACCAAATAAATCGTATAGTAAAACTTTTCTAGTGATTCTATTAGAACCAAAGTAAACTCCAACCTCTCTTGAAAGGCAATGGGTCAATCAAGCATGATATTCCTTCTCAGGAACACATCGCCTAACTAACACAACCCCACAAAATCTAAATAATTAAGGATCCTCCCACAATAATGTCTAGCATTAAATATAAATTTTTTACACTGTGCACATGAAAGGTCAGGGGGAAGGATGTTTCCTACTAAGTAGCTAATCAAATTTGCATAGGTGTGTGTGAAATGGTTAACAGTTTCTTGTTCGGGAAGGATTGTTAAATTTCTTTATTAGCAGGAAGTTACACAAATGGGTCTACTCTGGATAGATGGTATCTAACCATGTTCTCTGCTTCCATTTTATTGATTTCTAGCTCAAATTCTTGGTGAAGTACCTATTGAATCAACATGGGTTTTGCATCTTTCTTGGAGAGTAGGTAATTGATGGCTGAATGATCGATGTAAACCATCACCTTTGCCGTGATTAAGTAGGATCAAAACTTGTTGAAGGAAAATACCACTACCAGTAGCTCATTCTCTGTGGTGGTGTAATTCTATTGGTTTTCATTTAGGCTTTTACTGGCATATTAAATAACTTGGAATAAATTTCCCTTTTCTGCCCCAAGATTTCCAGTTACTATTTTATCACTAGCATCACATATTAGCTTAAAAGACAGGGACCAATTAGGGGCAGTTATTGTGGGGAATCAGTTAGTTTGGCTTTAAGATTTTCAAATGAATTGAGGCATTTTTTTTATCAAAATCAAAGGAAGCCTCTTTCATCACTAAATTGGAAAGAGGTTTAGCAATTTTAGAAAAATCATTTATGAACCTAGGAAACTCCTAATAACACTTACATCATTAAGATGAGGCAGTTTAGAGATTACCTCTACCTTAGCTAGGTCAACTTTGATTTCTCTCCTGGAGATCTTATGGCCAAAATGGTACACTCACTTACCATAAGCTAACACTTTTCCCAATTAAGGACCAAGTTGGTCTCTATGCATCTATTAAGTACTCTTTCTAGATTGTGTAGGCATTTATCGAAGAAAGGTTCATAGAAAGAAAAATAATCCATGAAAGCCTCTAAACAACTATCTAACATATAATAGAAAATAGATATCATGCACCCTTGGAAAGTGGTAGGAACGTTACATAGTTCGAAAAGCATCCGCTTATATGCAAATGTACCAAAAAGGTATGTAAAAATGGTTTTCTCTTGATCTTCAAGTTCCATTGGTATTTGCATATAGATGGAGTAACCCGTCCAAACAATAATAATACTCATGATCAGATAGTTTCCTAGCATTTGATCAATGAAAGGAAGGGAAAAATGATCCTTATAGGTGGCTTCATTTATTTTCTTGTAATCAATGCATACCCGCCATCTTATTACCTTTCTTACTATGATGAGCTCTTTCTAGTCATTCTCCATGATTATGATGCCTCTTTTCCTTCCTTCAAAAGGAGCTCCCTTAGTCCCAAAACACTCCTCTCATGGTCTCCTTACCTTAGGTTAGTACTTAGATATTTCTTGTACGTTAGGTTGTAGTAGGATCCAAATATATATAGGATTGGGCCTTTTCCCTGTATTTAAGCTCAAGCTCTTAGGCTTTCTTATCCTAACTTTTGGCTACATAGAAAAGGAAGCCCGGGAACTCTATCAGGCTTCAATCTAATCTTAACTCATCTTATGTAGGTAGCTCCAAAGCCACATGGGCTTCACCTCCTTTGGGCACCTATATTAGCCTATAAATAGGCTATAGTGTGTAATTTGAACACTTTGAGTCATTTGAGTAAAATTCAGATTTGAGAGAAAAGTTTTCTCTTTTCTATTCTCTCTCATTCTTGGTTGGAATTTCAAGTTGGAGACTCTTTATCCTTGGTCTCCAAGGTGGTGGAGTAAGTGCTTATCTTCTCCAAAAGTGGCACTCCAACCTTATCCTTTAAGCTTCTTCACTTCTTCGCCTCCAAAATTCAACGAAGCATACCTCAATTGATCTGGATCTGCATCAACCATGGAAACTATATCAAGTGGTATCAAATATCCTTCAATAGAGGTAAGATCCACTTCTAAATAATCTCTTAATTATGCACCACTTTTGCTCAAGTCGTTCATTCTTTTACTTTATCTTCTACTCTGTTTTCAATCTTCATTTTAATTGGTTAGATGAGCTACAATATGCATGATTTTTATTGCGTTGGATTTGTATGAATGTATAGTTTCTGAATTGCTATTGTTTTCTTAATTTGATTAAGAAATATGTTCGCAATTGTCTAATTAATGGAGCATGTTCATTTTGGCACCAAAATCTGCCTAGTTTCATAAATTAATCATAACTTGTACAATTATGCTTCGATTTTCTTCAAACATGATTTGATTTATGAGATATGACCATCATCCTTCATTTAATTGGAAAATTTGTATAGATCCTTTCAAACTTTTTGAAATTTGAGTGCATGTTCTTAGCACCAAAAACTCTCTTCATGTGAATTCAAATTTTGATCTGATGCTTATAGCACTTCTTTAGGTCTAATTCAATTATGTTTTGATCCTTCTATTTGTGTTTTAATATAAGTTGAATTATGTTTTATTTGTCACTTTTAAATTCCAAGAGTTGCATGATCATGTGCATGCATGTATAATGCTAGATTAAGCTTGATTCATGCATGGTCTAAGTACATAAGGATATATGTCAAGTATGTGCATGACCTAAGTTGGGCTTTAAGTTTTGGACAAAAAAACTTAGACTTGGATTACCATACCATTGAAAGGAAGAGTGCAAATGCACTAGATTGAACTGTGTAGACCTAGGACCTTGAAGAAGCCTATGTAAGGAATATCTTAAGGACTATTGCACTTTGGAATTTGGACCAAGTACATGACCAAAAAAATGAATCAAATCAAAAGGAATAAAGAAAACACAAAAGAAAGATCCAAATAAAAGAAAGAAGAATAAAAAAAAGTAAACAAAAGTGTGTTGAAAAAGGCAATGCATAAAGGTCTAGGATCTTGAGTGCTACATGTTTATTTGTTCATGATTTATGCTAGTTCATAGGTCTTATAATTTTATGTCTTAGTTCTTAGTTTGTGCATGATTCTTTTTGCTTGGTCGAATAGCATTACCTATCTTGCATGAGCATGTGCATGCTTCTCTTAAGTTTCTAAGAGTTCCTTTTGTGTGCCTGCTTTTTTCTTAGCCTCTAATTTTAGTTTGTCTAAATTCTGTATCCTCAAAATTTGATCTTGATTTAATCTTTTTTAGTGTGCTTTCATTTGTGTTGAGTTTTACTTGTCTTTAAACTTCTTTAAGTTTTGTCACACACAACCTTACTTCTTATTAAACTCCTCCTTTCACTTTGGAAACATCAAGGACCAAGGATGAGTTGAGTATCTCCCCTTCCAAGGCTGGAGCAAGAAATTAAATTTATTTATTTGGTGTGAGGAAAAGATGGATTCATGGTGAGGATAATTGAGGGGAATAGTGATACACTTGTGAAGTTGTGAGCCGAATTCTATAGATCTTTTTCTACTACACTAACCAAGCGAGGGAAACAAGTGGATCACTCTTTTGTATATATTTTTTAGGTTGCATTGGTGGTGAAAAGGAAAAAGAAAGAAAGCTAAGAAATAATTTGAAGCCTAACAACTTGGAGATGTGAATTTGAAGGCCAAAATCAACCAACTTTGTGGAGTTGTATTAGGGTTGAGTGTACGAAATTAGGAAAATTTGTGTAAAATTAGGAACCTCTTGTAATTGTAATCCTTATCACTTATTAGTAGGTTCTTTATAATTATAATTCCATTTTTAATTTCTATTTAGGTGTAAGTGGCCATTTGATTGCCTTTGTGCAGTGATTTTATGTAGCAAGAAGGTATAAGAAAATGTTAATTGTTAAGTGAATTTTGTAGGCATAATTGTTAGCACTGTGAATATCCAATTTTTTTTTTGAGGTATTGAAAACAATAAACCAAAAAAAACATATAACAATATAAAAAGAAAAAGAAAATATGAGAAATAAAAGTCCCACATCGAATAGAATTAGAAATCTAAAACAACTTTGAAAGTCCCACATAAAAAAAGTGAGACTCTTTCACTCTCTAATTCTCCTATATATGGAGATAGAAGTCCCACATCGGTTAAGGTAGACTTCTTCAGCCTCTCATTCTTTGATATAAGGAGACGTCCTTTAAAAAAAAAAAGGTAGAACACTTGAGTGACAAAGCTTGTGTTTGAGAATACACATCAAATCATAAACCCATCTTATATAATTTTTTTTTATTTTATTATGAATAGTTTCTAAGTTTGGGAGTACACAGAATAGTAAATGCGTGAGCCTGTGTAATACTCATTTCAAGAGGGAAGCTTGCAGGTCACTTTGGAACTTTTCCAGGTAGGTGTAGCTAACTTTGCTTTTCTAATATTTATTTATTTATATTATTTATTATTTTATTCTCTTTATATATTTATGTTTAGATTAGATTTATTACTTTTTATTTTTTTAGTTATTATTCTTTTTAAAAAGAATTAAAAAATTGTTTTAAGTTTATGTAATGGCCAAATGAGATCAATTGAGTGGTAGATTCTCCTTTGATATTACTTGAAACATAAGAGTTTATTAAGTAGTCATGTGCTAACTTGAATTTTGTGTAACAGCAGACTAAATTACTTATCTTAAAAAAAATTAAAAATATTCTCCTTCTAAAATATTTTACAAAAATAAAATAAAATAAATAATCATCTTTTCAAATTTAAATTTAAATATTTTCAAAATATCTTTTTCAAAGAAATAAAAATCAAAAATAAATTCAACTCCAACTTTTGAGATAAATATTTTTCTTCTTAGAATTCAAAAATATATCTTAAAAAAAATTCAAGCTCAATATTTTCAAAAATGGAAAACTCATCAAATCCTTTTTCTCAAGAACTACGTAACTTTGATTTTCTTACCACACTTGACTATACATAGGAGTGAGAACCAGACCTGTCAAGTCCAAATAAACTTTCGAACTCTTTTTTCACTTATTTCATAAAGACAAAAAATAAAAAAAAAACTTTTTAAATAACTTAAATAAAATAAAATAAAATAGTAAAAATAGTTTTTTCAAATGAAATAAATATTTGGAAAGTTAATCATAGTTTTGCATAATTAATTAGAAGGTAATCGTTTTTAACGAACATTGTAGGGTGCTAATACATTCCTTACGCATAAACAACTTTTGAATTCAACCTAATTCAAAGATCATAATTTTAAAATTTTTCCAAAATTTTCTTTAATAAACTTTGGTGGTGACTCCTCTTTTTTTTTATAATTTTTCTTATTCGCTATCTCATTGTGATCTCCGTTGCAATAGATTGGCTGCACCACCGAGACTATTCGAGAGCCAAACTTAATCTAATTAATTGTGCATGTTTTGTTTAACTTCATTTCTGTTTATTTCAGTTTTATTTTTATTTTTTATTTTTATGTTCATTTTTATAGTAAATAATTGTTTGTATTCACTCTACTTGTATATATTGAATGTTGTGAACTATAAGATAGAAGATTTTTATTATTGTACATTATTGGTTGTTTATTTATTGTACATTATTGGTTGTTTATTTGTTGTATATATGGTTGGATAGTCTTAGAACAGAATATTACATGCTTTCTACACATCACTCTCACTTACCTCACACACCTTTTGGGCTCTGTAGCTGAGCCTATGTGAGCATATGATTAGTGTGTGTCTTGACAGTTGCTATTTAGGATCTCTATGCTCACTTGGTAATTATTGAGTCACCACTTAGATTGTTACTAGTATTATGGGTTAGTCATATTGAGAGGGTATGTCCCTACTTGTAACTAATTCATGAATTGGATCCTTATCTAAACTATGAGGGAAATTTAGGGAGCATTATAGCCTATCAATTGTCTAGATCTACTCATGAAACCATGCACTAATAAATAGACATAGTGACCTTCCAAATTTAGAATCTTGATCTTAAAGTTATCTTACCAAAATTTTTACCTAAAATAGGACACATGAGAAGTGTACTTCATCATCTTATATATATATATATATATATATATATATATATATATATATTCACGTCTAACAATAGTCATTATAACACATAAGCATAACATTGAATTTTTAAAAATAAAAAAATTCTTTTATGTTTGTACATACATCACATGCATTTCTCCATATTTGGCACCATTAAGTTATTTTTGTAAAAGATCATATTGTACAAAAAATACTAAAAAAATTCTACACATTTACACATTCATTTTTTCATTTTTTTATTTCTCAAAATTAGGTTAGATTTTAATGACATATAAGAAGCATAGTAGGTTAAAATTTTCATTTCATTAGCTTTGAAAAAAATATTTGTTTAGAAAAAAGAGATACATGGTCATATTAGCAATGAAGTATACTTCATTTTTTTATACATGTTCATTCCCGTCTAATAATAGTCATAATAGCATATAAGCATATTGCATTTTTAGAAATAAATAAATTTTTTTATATTTGTAGATACATTCGATGCATTTCTCCATGTTTGGTACCATTAAGTCATTTTCATAAAAGATCATTTTACATAAAAAAAATACTAAAATTTTTTGCATATTCATGAATTCTTTTTTTTTTGTTTCAAAGTTAGGTTAGATTCAAAATTAGGTTCATAGTCATATTAGCAATGCGTTAAAACTTAGACCCTATCTACCGAGGAGTGAATATTCCCTTGGAATAGGTGTGAACCATATTTATTTCTTGTGATGATTGGTCCTTGTTTGGAGATGTGGGGTATGCACTGATTGAAAAATGATTTTTTCTCAACAATAAATTATGAACCATAATTTTGAAAAAGTTAGGGTACATATCGATGTGGGGTATCTATTGAGGAGCGAATGCTCCTTTGGATTGAGTGTCAACCACATTTTCTTTTTGAGATGATTGGTCTTTAACTGAGAATATGGAGAACCATCTAATTTTTTAGCACTTTAATAAATATTTCTATTTCCATCTCTTTTGTATTATAAATCAAGAAAAATACACACAAAAAAAGGAAAAAAGAAACAAACAAAAAGAGAGTAAAGAAAAAAAGAGAAAGCAAAGAAAAGCGAAGAAAGAAAAAAGAAAAAAGAAAAAAGAAAAAAGAAAAAAGAAAAAAGAAAAAAGAAAAAAAGAAATAGAAAAATGTTTTCTTTATCCTTCTTATAGAAAAGTTCTCAAAGACAAATCATGAATGAGATAGAATAACACAATGAGAAGTTGTGAAGCAAAGTCAAAAAAATTAGTGGTCAAGATCTTCGAGATATTGCTAAAAAGCATTAAAGGAACTCCTCTGGTGATTAAGGTGTCAACCTTTACCTAGTTCCACTTTAGTGTTACATAATCACAAGATTTCAACCATTAAAAGCATATGACACTGTAATCCTTGCATCCTAGTGGATCACTATAACAATATATCCATCCATCAGGTATTGTTCTGTCAAGCCATATACTTGAAAAGTTATTAATCCGCTAGACAATACTCCACCATACCCTACCTAATCACAATATCTATCCTTATACCCTTATCTCATTATATCAACCTAACAGATAGTTATTCCTCCTAAATTCCTTGCCAAGAATCTTGTGTCACATATTACACACCTAAAACAAAAACCTACAAGCCATTCCATAAAAAGTTAGCATTTTCATCCAAAAAATCTATTAAGTCTTCTTCTTTCCATTTCCATTAAGTTGCAAGGACTTGTTAACCAAATTTTTTTTCACCCTTTTATAAAGCATGATGGAGGAGAATTTATTATCACTAACATACCTTAAGAGTGAGATCTTGACCATAAGGAAAGATAAGAAAATCCAAGACTAAAAGCATTTCTACGTGAGATTTTCTCAACTGTTGGATTCAATATATATATATATATATATAAGCATGCCAATTTAGCTTAATATGATTTTTAAACTAATTCAAAATAACTTTTTTATGCTGGTCCTACCATTACATCCAATTTTGTAGGAATTTTTTGCAAAAATAAAAATAAAAATTCATGTTGACACATATGTTTCCTTTTAATATATTTCATTTTAAATGCATGTTATAATTGTTTCCTCACCTTTAAATCTATTTTGGCTTGATTTGTTCCAAATTCTAAATAATTCTTGTGTAAAAGCAAAAGGCTTGAAAGTGACAATTCTAGTATCACATTAAGTAGCTTTGATTATTTTATCAAGCAAACTAATAAGGATGTTAAGGATGATTCACCACTAAATAGGTGATGAAAATTTTTGAGTGGAAAACTTACAAAGGCTAGTGGGAGATGCTTCTTTTCAAAAAATAAGGTAGAGGAAACAAAACGAGTTCAATCTTGTTTTGATGAGTCAACTTTCACTGAAGAAAAAATCAAATGACTTTTACCACAATCATTAAAAGAGGGAGGAAGTTATCACAAGGGTAGCTCTAAATCCTTACAAGCATGAACAGTGAAGATTTTCCTTAAAAACATAGAGCAAAAAAGGGAAAAAGAAAAAATAAGGAAAAAATAAAGTAAAGAATTAAAAAGTTTTCTCGCTAGGTTGAAAAGTTAAAAAGACAACCAAAGCAAAAATTAGCGGAATTTATTGGGTTGAAAACCAAAAGGGCAACCTAGGCTTGTTGGTTGAAAATTTTGAAATGAGAAATGAGAAGAATTTGAGTCAAATAAACTTTAAAAGGAAAACTTAATGGATTGAGGATACATAAAAGTCTTCATCAAGATTTCAAAAAGGAGAATTCCTTGAAGTCATACGGTGTACTAATTTACTTGAAGTTATAAACTGTAGAAAAATGATGGGTTTGAAGTTATGAACTGAAGCGAACGATGTGCTCGAAATCATAAACTAGGGAAAATGATGTGCTCAAAGTCATAAAATTGGGCAAACAATGTGTTGGAGATCACAAACTAGGGTAAATGATATACTAGAAGTCATAAATTAGGGCAAACGATGTGTCAAAATTCACAAAAGGTTTTCACAATTTTAAGTGGAAGAAAATGACATCTCTAGTTGTAAACTAGGGAAAAAAATGTCTTTGCAGTAATAAACTAGGCCAAGTAATGTGCTTAAAAGCTTAAACTAGGGTAATTTTATTTTCCTCTGAAGCTTATTAATGGACCTTCAAGGTTACCAAAGTGTGGTACTAGGTTGTTCATTTGGAAAGCATGACTTAAATTACAAAATTTTTCTACATATGATACCATTCTGTAAATTATTTCATTCCTTCCAAGCTCTACTCCATGTACATATCATTGTAAAAAATATCAAAATTGCTCTATTTTTATAAATCCTTCCTTCCTTACAAACATTATTCTATGCACATATCATTTTTATAAAGCTTGATTGTCTTTGTAGATAAGATCTCACCTTCTTTGCATAAAATTATTTTATTCTTGTGAACATCCAATCATGTCCAAGAGCTAATTAGTCAAATATAACAAACAATGGTGAGGTTTTAACCAACAAGGAGAATCAAGGAAACTGATTAAAAAAGGATAAACAAGAAATGAGAAGAGGGAAGAAGAAAACTCCAAAAATAATAACAAGGAGAAATGACAAAAAAAAATGAAAAGAAGAAGGATTAATAAAAAAGGGATGGTAATTTTAATACTGACAAGATGCTTAGTTAGTGATGAAGTTAATAATCCCTGTCAATCAAAGGAAATAAATGAAAACAATAATTATAATAAAGAATAAAATAAGAAAATAATATTAAAAATAAAAAAATATAATAAAATAAATATAAAATAAATAATAATGTAAAAATAAATAAATAATAAAAAGAAAAAAGGGGGAGGGAAGACAGTTAAGTAGTTAGTTAATTCAATTAAAACTAAAAAAGGGATAACCACGGTTCAAGAGGACTAACCAAGGGTAGGGGGAAGAGATATAAAAGGAGAATAAAAAGGTCTAGTCAGGGCTGGTCAGTGAGGAGAGAAATTTCGAAAAGCAAACAGGGGACGAATTCTCTCTAGATTCAAGGAAAATTTCGTGATCGTGAAGCAAGTTCTCGAATTCGGTTCGCAATTCTTGGCGATTTCCACCATTTTCAGGCTTGAATCCCCGGAAAGGCAGGTTCAATTAATTGAAGTGGCGCGGTAAGCCTCTCAAGAAACGATTTTAGTCAGAACTGGGAGGAGAATTTGCATTCGTCAATTTGAGCTCTGTCCAGGTCAGCATTCTGGATGAACTCCTAGGAATCTATACGCCAAAATCGTTAATTCTTCTCATCATATATATCTGAAATCTGTGTTGATTCACTGATAAAACCTGTGATTCTGATTGCATGCTAGAAATTTGAATCAATTTTGTTCGTTCAATCGAATTATACTCTCGTCCAGGGCCTAGATTATTAATAAATTGAATGTGTCAATTGATAATGCGGTTTCCGTTTACTACTTGTTGATGTCTTTATCCGATATGCGTTCAATTTAACCATGAGCTGCTGGTCACATAGTTTCTAGGGAGAGTTGGAATATGATCAAAGTCAATGGATTATGGTTTACCATCATTATAACTTAACTATTGTATATTATGAAAACGGAAGCGAATCCGCCTCTATCTAATGTAAATTCGGTCTGGTGTGGCTCTGTTTGCTATGAATTTGAGTGGAGAGATTAGAGGTGTATTGAACTCAGGACACATCGATCACCTCGAGTTTAGATTGGGCGTAGATTCGCTCCTAGCTGTTATCCTTGTCAATTGACATATACCTAAGTGTAGTCATGCCCTGGTCATAGCTGGACTCCTCTGTGGTTTGAACATGAGGCAAGACAATACATCATATACTTGCTGTTGTGATTGGGTTAAGCCTGAGTCAATATGTTAAATATCGTCGACTAAACCTGTGTTACTGCAAGTATATCAATTATAGGCTACCTAAACATGACAGAGTGGATGAGTTAGTCCCATGGATCCTACCACTGGTAGCAGAGAAAATAGGGGAATGAACGAAAGGAATACCAGCAGATAATTCTTCACGTCCCTAACTAGAATTGTGGCCAACTTTCGTGAATCCATAGAGCCATCAGATTAGCATACTTATCCTAAGTTGTAATAAGGGTTTGAGGGTGGCCTGTGCATGAAATTCATTATGCTGCACCTGGTTGGCCAAGTAGGCTTACGTCTAGGATAGGCCGCTGGGACTTCCCACTGTCGAGGTCAGCCTGGTCCAGTGGAGTAATGACAGAATCCGGTTTCAAGGCCAAGAAATCAGCACCTAAACAAAGCACCCTTAAATGTTCAACTGAAGCTAGGCCTAGTTCCATCTTGGTCAGTGAAGATGTGTAGGGGAATCCTATGAGTAGTATAGGAGGCCTTCCTTAACTCTGCTGAGGTAGCAGTATTAGTCAGGATCAGGAGCTTAGGTCCCAACTAGCCAGCCTTGCTTAGCCAAATGTGAGTAGGTTGACCTGTGGAAGCCTGAAACCTGATTCAAATGTTAAAATGAAGCAAAAATATACTACGTTACTAGGGGAATTGAGCTTTCTTACACTCCCTCTTATAGTAAGATTGAAATTAGCCCTTTGCGCAATGTTCAACACCTGCAATTATGTTCTACCCGAGACCTGCATGAACCATGTGTGAGAATGGATGTTGTCTTTGTTTTGAAAATTCTTAAAGAAACTGGAATTAAAACATATATCAGGTTAGGATTCTCACGAATAACAGCTCATTTGTAAGCATAAGGTTGCATGTAAATAGCCTAAGATTATCAAAAGGACAGGTAGAGTTAACCACTGTTCCTGCATTGTGAACTGTTTATTTAGTTCCCTTCAATCAATATGTGGAGGTATAGGCTATTGTGAATCTCCTAATCTGGTTCAGCTACTGATTGCTCTGATTAGAAACAGGAAAATCCATCATTGCATTCAAGGACAGATGCTACGATTTAGCATTAGCCTCTTATAGGCTTGTCATGATTAGATCCTCTTCTAGCATTTCTGAATTCGAAATTTGCTTTATTTTGATTCGGATTTAGTAGCTCATTTATAATAGCAAGAAACAATGCTACTGTATGCGTTGGTTGACAAAATTTTTAGCAAATTAGAAAGCTTTCCGATATGCATGATCAATTTGGTTGAATTCCCAACTATTTTGGACTATTTCCAGTGAGAGAAACCTTAATTGCTGATACAGAGTCCAGTACATGCCTATACGGAAAGGGTCCCCAATATGCTTTAACTATGGAACAGTTATGAAAACATGGCTAGATTCCCACCTTCTGCTAGTCTATAGGATTTTAAACCAAACGAACCAGTGTAACCTGTCATGATGCCTTAATAGCAGTCTCATTCCTTGACCTGAAAATATCTAGCCAAGCCTGTATGCATGTAAGGTGACGCCTATATTTGAATAAAAGTGGCAAGAGTGTAGTCCATGTGGCCTGGTCTGAAAGCAAACGTGCATAATATGTAACCTAGGCAAATTGAGATCTAATCTCATTAGTAGTTCTAAGACCATTATATTGCTTGCATGAGCAGTCCAGTAACAGAAGCACACTAGGAAGCCCGCAGTCACTATACACGAAACTGAGTTAAATGGACATGGCATGATACTGAAAGTCAATGTCACTAATCCTTGATCCTACTCTGATATAGCAGCATTTCAGTTCCAAATCTGTCATAGCAGTTGAGGCAGGTGCAAGTTCTGCATCCTCCTCAAAAGTCGTTTCCCTTTTGGACTTCATATTGCCACCTGGCTAAACAAGAGAATCAGTTTGTATAAGCAACCAAAAGATAGGAACCTGTAAGCCCGAGTCTAGATCAGGAACCAAAAAGGTTCTTTATTTCAGGTAAGTGATCTCAGCTTACATATTAAAGTAGTTCAAATAGTGATCACCCATCTCATGATCGTCTGCAAAAGTTCATTAAGGATGTATGCAGGAGAAGTTGAGGTAGGGTGTCCATAGCAAAAAGTTGATGTTTGCTTTTGCTGACTGCTGGTAACAGAACAGCCACTAGCCACACCTCAGACATACATAAATGCCAAAAAAAAAAACATCCTCCACTAGTGAGCTTTTCTAGGAAACCGGGCATGAATAGAAAATGGTTGAGTAAATCTAAGAACAACCTCATCTTTCAAGATACTCAACTGTTGGAAATAGGCTAAAAGGGGGCTCAGGTTTCCTGCCTGAAACTTAGATTGATGGCACAAGTAATAACAGAATGTGACACTTGTTAGAATCTGCTTACTCTCTGAGCCTGAATCTCCAAGATCAATAGAACCAGGTGCAGGTAGTAGGAGAATATTACCAATCTAAGCCATGATTCAAAGCTGTAAGTGAAGGATTAGAGAGGACCAGGTCCAAGAATAATGGTCATTATGGTAATGTCAAATTCAAATCAGTATGTTAAAGTTTGTTGTTTAGCATTACCGGAGAAAAAATATACATATATATAATTCTTTTTCTTCTCATGTGGGTCAAGCCTTTTCTTTTTTTTTTTCAATTTTCAATTTCAATTTTATTCTAAAAAATGCAACTCTTCTCCCCTTGTGTTGGTCAAGCCCACTTTTCAAAATTTCCTTTAAAAAATACAATCGTGTTTCCATAAACTTCGTCAAAGATATCTATTTGTTTTTTTAAAAATTCATGCAATGGATTCTAATACGAGCAGGCAGCTTTCTCTGCTGTTCTGTATTATAATTTGTGCTAATCCACTCGCGGCTTACGACGAGGTTGATTCTGCAAGCATGCAATGTTAGGAAACCACTGTTCACTAACTCTGTCAAAATATCTCTTTCCAAAAGGCTTGTTTTAATTCTCTAAAATTTGTGCAAACGAATTTTAATATGAACAGGCAACCCTCTATGCTGTTCTATGTTATAATTCGTGCTAATCCACTCGCAGCTTACGACGGGGTTGATTCTGCAAGCATAAATTTTAGAGAATCACTGTTTACTAACTCTGTTAGAAAACGTCTATTTCAAATATATATTTTAAATCTCTAAGATTCGTACAACGGATTCTAATACGAACAGGCAGCCTTCTCTGCTGTTCCACGTTATAATTTGTGCAAACTCGCTCACGGCCTACGACGGTTTGGGTTATGCAAGTACGCAATTTTAGTCTATTCAAAAATCAATCCTATCCTGACATCACCCCTCTACTTCTTCAAAAGATCACATCTCTTAAAACCAGAACTATGTAAGCCTTGAGTTTCCCATTGCACCGGGGAATACGTAGGAGTAGGATCAAGTCCTGTCAGGCTAACCTCCATCAATCTATTTATTTTCACATTAATTAAGGGATCAAACAATTTTCAAAAATCACACACTCAGTTTAAGGGTACAATTCTTCGGAACGGGCGAGCGGGGTGCCTAACACCTTCCCCCACTCATAACCGACTCCCGAACTTAGCATCTCTTCCTTGAGTCAGGGTTTTTTCCAAATCTTTTTCCCTTTAATAAAAATTTGGTGGCGGCTCCACATAATCCAAACAAATTATTTTCAAATTTTAGCGGGTTCGTCGTCTTGTCGGAATTATAGTTGCGACAATTCCCTTCGCCAATAATCTCGTCTTGCATTCCAATAATCATATGTGTCAAAAGAAAACATGTGTTACCATTGAAAATAAAAGCATCACAGTTATTTTGATGGTTTAAAATTCATGTTAACTCAATAGGATCTTAATTGACACAACATGGTAGAGCAAGAACATTGCTATTTGCAACTTACCAGGATTCCAAAAACCATATCATTTAAAAGGCACCTTGGTCAAACATTCAACAATTGCTCAAGTTGAACAATTAAAGCACACCAACAATTTTGTTCATCCTTGAAACCTTGGACATGCAACTATAAGGATTGGGGATAAAAAAAATAAAGACAAAAACAAAAGAAAAAAGAAAAATAAAAAAATAAAAAGAAAAGAAAAAGAAAGAACAAAAAGGAAAAGAAAAAAAAGGCAAAATGAAAAATTAAAAAAAAGAAGAAAAAAGGAAAGAAAAATTAAAAATTAAAAGAAAGAAGAAAAAAGGAGAGAAAAAAGAAAAGAAAGACAAGACAAGACAAGAGAAAAAAGTCAAAATAACACATTCCACTAGCTTTTTCAAAACTTTAATTTTACTTATTCAAAACATCCATTATACACTTAATATCATTACATACTACATTACATCATCATGTTTAGTTTGATGAAACTACATCATTACATCATCAACTTTTCATACATTCTAGTATCATTAAGATATTTTTTCCTTCATACTTTCAAGCCCACATTTCTCTTTCCTTAGGTTCTGAAGCTTAAACCATATATTCATAAGGACCTCATGCCTAAGTAGGCTTCTTACAAAAATCAACCTCTATCGCCCACATACCCACTCCATTTTTACATCTTAGACTTCACGAATCTTCTCTTTTTGCATCTCATGATTTAGGCACCATCCACCATTAAACTTTTGAATTAATGTACCATCTGTTTTTACATTTTAAAGATCCACGCACATATTTCATCCTAAGGATCCACACATCTTCTCAATTCTAAGGGTCCACGTACCCTCTCTATTCCAAGGGTCCACGTACCCTCTGCTTTTTAAGGGTCCATGTACCCTTCGCATTTTAAGGGTCCACATACCTTTTGCATCTGAAGGGTCCACGTACCCTTCGCATCCAAAGGGTCCACGTACACTTCTCATTCCAAGGTCCACGAACCATCTTCATTCCAAGGGTCCAAGCACCCTCTACATCCTAAGGGTCCATGTACCCTCTACATTCCAAGGGTCCATGAACCTTCTAAATCCAAGAGTCTATACACCTTTTGCATCTCAAGGGTCCAAGCAACCTCTCCATTGCAAGGGTCTACACACCCTCTGCATCACAAGGGGTACATGCACCCTCTGTATCACAAGAGTACATGCACTCTCTAAATCTGAAGGGTTCAAGTATGCACTACATTCCAAGAATCCATCCACCCTTCGCATTGCAAGGGGCCATGAACCTCCTACATTCTAATGGCTCATGCATCCTTTCCATTCCAATGGTCGAAGTACCCACTGCATTTCAAGGGTCCACGCACCCTCCGTATCTAAAGGGTCCACATACCTTCTGCATCTAAAGGGTCCACACATCCTCCACATCTAAAGGGTCCATGCACCCTCCACATCTAATGGTCCATGTACCCTTTGCACCTCAAGGGTCCACGCACCATCTAAATCTCAAGGGTCCATGCACCCTTTGCATCTCAAGGGTTCACTTACCCTTTGCATCAAAGGGTCCACGTACCTTTCACATTCTAAGGGTCCAAGCACCCTCTATATTCTAAGGGTCCAAGCACCCTTTGCATTCTAAGGGTCCATATACTTTCTAATATCAAGGGTCCATGTACCATCTTCATTTCGAGGGTCCCCGTATCCCCTCCATCTCAATGGTCCAAGTACCCTCTACATTTCAAGGGTCCACACACCTTTTGCATCCCAAGGATCCACACACCCTCTGCATCTAAGGGTCCATGCATCCTCTGCATCGCAAGGTTTCACGCACCCTCTCCATCATAAGGGTCCATGCACCCTCTGCATTGCAAGGGTACATGCACCCTCTGCATCTCAAAGGTCCAAGTACCCACTACATTTCAGAGTCTTGACACCCTTCGCATCGCAAGGGTTCATGAATCTTTCCATTCCAATGGTCCATTCACCCTTTTCATTCTAATGATTGAAGTACCCACTGCATTTATAGGGTGGACGTACCCTCTACATCTAAAGGGTTCATGTACCCTTTTTCATTTTAAGGGTACACATACCCTCTGCACCTAAAGGGTCCATGTACCCTCTGCATCTCAAGGATGCATGCACTCTCTACATCTTAAGGGTTCACGCACCCTCTAGATTTCAAGGATCCATGTACCCTCCACATCCAAAGGGTCTAAGCAACCTTTGCATCTAAAGGGTCCACATACCTTCACCATCTCTTAGGTCCATGTACCGTTCGCATCTCAAGGGTCCACGTACCTTATGCATTAGAAGGGTCTACATACCCTCTACATCTCAAGGGTCCACGTGCCCTCTGTAGCCCAAAGGCCCATGTACCCTTTACATCTAAAGGGTCCATACATCCTCTGCATCTAAAAGGTCCACGTACCCTTTGCACCATATGGGTTCATGTACCATTTTCATCTCAAAGGTCCATGTACCCTCTGCATTTTGTGGGTCAATATACCATCTACATCTAAAGGGTCCACATACCCTCCGAATCTCAAGGGTCCACGTACCTCCCTATCCAAAGGGTCCACACATCCTCCGTATCTAGAAGGTCTGCACATCCTCTACATCTAAAGGATACATGTACCCTCTCCATATCAAGGGTTCATATACTCTCTCCATTCGAAGGGTCCATATACCCTCTGTATTCCAAGGGTCCATCTACCCTTTGCATCCCAAGGATCCCTGCACCCTCTAACTTTCCAATGGTTCATGCATCCTTTGCATACCTGTCGCAACCGTAATTCCGACGAGATGACGAACTCGCTAAAATTTTAAAATAGAACTTTATTTGAATTATGTGGAGTCGCCACCAAATTTTTATTAAAGGGAAAAAGATTTGGAAAAACCCGGACTCGAGGATTAGATTCGAAGTTCGGGAGTCGATTACGAATGGGGAAGGTATTAGGCACCCCACTCACCCGTTCCAAAGAACGGTACCCTTAAACCGAGTGTGTGATTATTTGAAAATGGTTTGATCCCTTTTATTAGAGTGAAAATAAATACTTGACGAAGGTTAGCCTGACAGGACTTGATCCTGCTCCTACGTATTCCCCGGTGCAATGGGAAACTCAAGGCTTACGTAGTTCTGGTTTGATTCGAAGGCTTGACCTTCGAAAGTGTTTAAAGGAATGTTTGACAAGTGCTTGAAGGATTGACCTTCGGAGCTACTTGGAGAGTAACATTTGAAAATGGATTGATTGTTTTGTAAATATTTTAAGGAGAATCTTTAGTCCACATATGCACAGGATCCAAGACAACTACGACTGCACTGGGATCCGTACGAATTCCTAAACCTCGAACAGTAGAAAAAGCTACCAATTCGTGCTTAGGGTTCGTCGCGTGAGACTTAGGAATTCTAAAATGAAGTTTTATTGAAATCTTACCAAAGGATCCTCTGCCCACATATGCACAGGGTCCAAGACAACTACGGCTGCACTTGGGATCCATACGAATTCCTAGGAAGCGAACAGCAGAAAAAGATACCAGTTCGTCCCTAGGGTTCATTGCATGAGACCTAGAACCAATAAGCTTGATTAAAAATGAAACAAAAGATTGATCTTGATTGATTTAAAAAAGTGAATTTGATTTGAAATTTGAGAAGAGATTGTTTTGAACTTTTGAGATTTAGCTTGAATTGAAGGATTTTGACTTGATTTTTAAGAAGGGAAGTTGATTTTATGTAGAAGAAAGAATTGGATTTTTTTTGAGAATTTGAGGAAAGAATTAAGTAGAGTTATAGAAAGATTCTGTCTGTCTTGAATTATGGAAATTTTTTAGGTTAATTTGTAATTAGGAGAATTTTAGGGGTATGTTTGGAATTAATGGGGATGATAAGGGCAGTTTGGGTATTTTGTGATTGAGGACAGAATGAGAATTATTGGAAAAGGTTAGGGGCAATTTGGTAATTGTACTGGCAGGGGCATGTTGGGAATTATTGGAAAAGGTTAGGGGGTAATTTGGTAATTTTGGGTCTGTAGGACAAAATGGGAATTACTGAAACCTGGAGGGTATTTTGGTAATTTTAGGTTTGTAGGACAGCATGGGAATTACTGAAACCTGGAGGGTATAAGGGTAATCTTACAGGTTGAGGGATTTTGAAATTAAAATTTGTATGGCCAAGGTTTCGAAGAGGAGACGCGGGGGCATGTAGGCTGGCGTTCCCACCACTAAGTTGGGCACTCCCTTGAGAACATGATGCTCAAACTTTAAATTTAAAGTGACTTTACATGGTTTGCCTTGAGGTGGCTGGCATGAGCGTCTTGCCTATGGTCCTGATTTATTCAAAACAAAGTGGGTTCCAGGGGCTCGAACCAAGCGACTTCGCGCTTTGGGAGCTGTGGGCATACCACTGCACCATTCGACCTTATGGCATGTGTTTTGTAATTTATAAATTACATAATGTCCCAGGGAAACTCACAAATTTCACTCAAAGTCTTATAGTATGTCCTCACGCACACTTGAATCCAAAGCCTTATATTTCCACCTTCGCTGGCTTTGATGCTGATTCGCTACAAATCATGTTGAATTCACTAACTACTAGTTCCTGGTGTTAACAAGCACATGTTTTAGCTTTGAACCCCCACCATTAAACCTGATTTTGGCCAGGGACTGTATGACATGGGCATGAAGAAGGCTTAGCAAAAACTGTAATATGGCTGCATACCATGCCTAATTCTCTTGGACCTTTATGTCTTTGTGTACAGAGTTAGAGACTCTGCTCAGCGACTTAGGCTACAGACGATTAAGACCTTTTCAACCATTCCATGCTCAACCACAACGTACTAGCCTAGAATCCTACCTTGTTATTCTATTTTGTCAACATGCCTCGGCCAAACTGTGATCAGCATTCGAGGGTCTCGAGCTATATAGAGCAAGACAATTCATGATTCTATCAAAATTCCAGAGATATGAAGCCTTCCCAATAGGATTCATCTGCAGCCTATGCTTCCTAATGTTTGCCGACCATGATCTTGGCAATTTCAGAGGTTGATTCTATCTTGTTTTGGTTAAGCAACTAAGGCATAGCAAGTATGTTCAGGACTTACAAAAGAATACAAACTCAGACGCCACTACATGCTCCATGAAGATGTCAATCTGAACATACTAGTTTTGATTTATTTGTTTAATTATTGAGTTGGCTTGAAACTGAACCTGATACACTTATAGATTTACGTATTAAACCTACACATGCATTGCTTATTGTCAGATTTCATGGACAGTCCCTATCATTGTAGCTCAACATTCAAAGTATCCATTATAGTCTTATAATCGGTTAAACTGTATCTCACAAATTTTCAGGCATTAATGATATCAACTTCTAAGCTTATACAGGTTAAGACAGAGAGACGGGTGCTAGTCATAGTGAGGAAACCCGAACAGTTAGGCATGACCTGATTTTCCTTGTTTGAAACATAACAAGCAGTATTCTAACATTAGGATCCTAATACTAACAGGAATCATCAGTATTGACCAGATTATTAATACTTTGTAGCATTTAGTTATTAAACTTCTATGAATTCATAGGAGAACTAACTCCATTTAAATCTTTATGTAGAGAAGCATGTTATTATGCAGATGGATTCTTCAAACAAAAAGCTCTAATCACAGAATGAGGCAAACATAGAATTGCGTCCAGATTCAAATTAAATGATGCATCTTTCGTTCTAATTATGATGCGTGTGCAAGGATGAAAATTCGTCTCTGAACAAAGCATGCAATAAGAAAGAACCTGTAAGAAACCAAAGCTGAAATAGGGTAAGGGATCTTGGATGCAGTGCTAGAATCAACAGATTTTTCCTTTCTCTGATGTCAACATGAAGCTTCTTGCAGCCAATGTGAACAGCCAAGATCTAGCTTCTAGATATCAAAAGGAACAGAGAGGAATTTCTTTTTGTATGAAGCTCCATTCCAAATGAGGTTTGAGTGCCAAAAGTTCTATGCTAACGTCTTCTTCCTCCAGAACCAGCTATGGAGGCAGAGAGCTTCCTCAATTATCATTGGAGCCTTTTCAAGATCCGACGCAATTCTTGATTTAGATCACTTCCCCAGCTTCAGGTTTTATCGGAGAAAGTAAGGCTATCTTCCCTCAAAAAAACTCCAGAGCCATCCCCCTTCTCTTTTTCTTCAGTTAATCTGTTAGTCCTGTTTTTTTTTAGTTAGTTTTTCTTTTTTTGTCTTTCTAAAAAATTTCCTTTTTTCCTTGTTTTTCTTTTTACATTAATTCTGCTTTAATAATATTTATATATTTTATTATTGAATTTTTCTTTTTGTCTTAATTTTCGCCTTTTCTTTTGGTATTTTTATTTTTTGTTTTAAAAAAGTTTTTCTCTTTTTAAAAAGTTTTTTAATTCTGTTTGTTTGTTTTTTTTTTTTGCTTTGAATCTGTTTTTTCTTTATTTATTTATTTTTAGTTTTTTACTATTTTCAATTCAGTTTTTATCTTTTATATTATTTATTTTTATTATTGTTTTAGTATTATTTTTTTCTAGATTATTTTAATCCTAGTTTTTAGATTATTTTCATTTTGTTTTCATTTTTATTTTCAATTTTCTGTTTTTATTATATTATTGTTATTTCGTTTTTATTTGCTTTTCTATTTGTTTCAAATTGTATTTCTATTTTTGTTTTTATTATATTATTATACTCATTATTTATTTTATTCATTTTCTTTGTTTTAATTCTTTTTCTATTTTATCATTTTTTCCTTTTATTTTTGTTTTGGTTTGTTTATTTATTATTTAAATTAGTGTGGGTTTCTTGATTAATTTTACAAATGGGGCCTCAGAAACAAATAGGTGTTTACAATACCAAGGGTCCACGTACCCTCATAATTGCAAGGGTACATGCATCCTCTGCACCTCAAGGGTCTATGCACGCTCTGCAATGTAAGGGTCACAACCTCATCTGCATCCCAAGGGTCCAAGTACCCTTTGCATCCCAAAGGTCCATGCACCCTCTATATTCTAAGGGTCCAAGCATCCTCTACATCCCACGGGTCGATGCATCCTTTGCATCCTAAGGGTTTAGGTATCCTCTCCATTCTAAAGGTCCAAGCATCCTCTACATCCCAAGGGTCGATGCACCCTTTGCATCCTAAGGGTTTAGGTACCCTCTCCATTCTAAAGGTCCAAGCACCCTTTCCACTCTAATAGTCCATGTACCCTTTACATTCGAAGGGTCCATGTACATTCTGCATTTGAAGGGACCATGTATCGTCTGCATTCCAAGGGTCCAAATAGCCTCTATATTGCGAGGGTCCATGCACCCTCTCAATTATAAGGGTCTACACACCTTCTCCTTTTCAAGGGTCCATGTATCTTCTGCATTCCAAGGATCCACGTACCCTTTGCATTCCAAATGTCTACGTACCCTCTGCATTCCAAGGGTCTACACATCCGCTGCATTCCAAGGGTCTATGTACCCTTTGCAATGCAAGGGCTTATGCACCTACTACATCCTAAGGATCCACACACCCTCTACATCTCAAGGGTCCACGAACCCTCTACATGTCAAGGGTCTATGTACCCTTTGCTTCTCAAGGGTCCACACATCCTTTGCTTCTAGAGGGTTCACGTACCCTCTAAATCCAAAGGTCCATACATCCTCTGCATCTCAAGGGTCCATGCATCCTCCACATTACTAGGGTCCCACAAGCTCTACACCTCAAGGGTCCACACACCCCGTCTATATCAAGGATCCACACACCCTCTGCATACCAAGGGTCAATGCATCCTCTGCATACTAAGGGTCCATGCACCATGTGCAGTCTAATGGTTCATGTACCTTCTGCATCTTAAGGGTCTATGTACCCTTTGCATCCTAAGGGTCCAAGCGTCCTTTGGATCCTAACGGTCCATGCATGTTTTGCATTCTAAGGATCCATGCACCCTCTAATCTCAAGGGTTTATGTACCCTTTACATTTAGAGGGTCCATGTACCCTTTTAACCTCAAGGATCCACATACCATTTGCATCTCAAGTGTCCATATACCTACTACATCTCTAAGGTCCATGTAACCTCTGTATTTCAAGGATCTAAGCACCTCTTCCATTCTAAGGGTCCAAGCACCCTCTGCATCCTCAGGGTCCATGTACCCTTTGCATCTTAAGGGTCCCCGCGAGATGTGCATCTTAAGGATCCAAGCATCCTCGACATTCTAAAAGTCCAAACACCCTTTACATTCTAAGGGTCCAAGTACCCTCTACATTCTAAAGGTTCATGCACCATTCATATTCTAAGCGTCCAAGCATCCTCAACATTACAAGGGTTCAAGTACCCTCAACATTCCAAGGGTCCATGCACCCTTTACATCTCAAGGGTCCATGTACCCTCTACATGTCAATGGTCTACACACCTTCTGCATCTTAAGGGTCCACGCACCCTCTACATTCTAAGGGTTCAAGACCCCTATGCATTCTAAGGGTCCACGTACCCTTTACATCTCAAGGGTCCACGTACCCTCTGCATTCTAAGGGTCTACGCACCCTTCGTATCTCAAGGGTCCACGTTCTTGTTTCATCTCAAGGGTCCACGTTTCCTTTGCATTTCAAAGGGGTCACGTACCCTCTATACCTCAAGGTACACGTACCGTTTGCATTCCAAGGGTCCAAGCACCCTCTCCATTTCAAGGGTCCAACAAAAAGCCAAATAAACATATAACAAAAGAAAAATAAAAAGAAAACAACAGAAATAAAAGTCCCATAACGAATAGAATTAGAATTAGAAGTTCCATATTGAATAAAATTAGAAATCCAAAACAACTTTGAAAGTCCCACATCAAAAAAGTGAGACTCCTTCATTCTCTAATTTTCCTATATATGGAGATAGAAGTCCCACATCGAACAAAGTAGACTTCTTTATCCTCTCATTCTCTTATATAAAGAGACACCCTTTACAAGAAAAAAAGGCGGAACACTTAAGCAGTCATGTTTGTGTTTGGAAGTACACATCAAATCGTAAACTCATCTTATATAATTTTTTTTTATTTTCTTATGAATAGTTTCTAAGTCTAGGAGTACGCAGAAGGGCAAATGCGTAAGCCTATATAGTCCTTGTTTCAAGAGGGAAGTCTACAAGTCACTTTGGAACTTTTTCTAGCTAAGTGTAGCCAACTTTGTTTTTCTAATTTTTATTTATTTATTTTTATTTTTATCATTTATTATTTTATTATTTTTATATTTTTTTAGGTTATATTTATTATTTATTATTTTATTTTATTAGTTATTATTCTTTTCTAAAGAATTAAAAAATGGTTTTAAGCTTGCGCAATGGCCAAATAAGATCAATTGAGTGGTAGATCCACCTTTGATATTACATGAAACATAAGAGTTTATTGAGTAGCCATATGCTAACCTGAATTCTGTGTAAAAGCAAACTAGATTACTTATCTTAAAAAATATTAAAAATATTTTCCTACTCAAAAATTATAAAAAATAAAATAAATAAAATAAATAAATAAAAAGTTTTTCAAATTTAAATTTGAATATTTTCAAAGTATCTTTTTCTAAGAAATAAAAATAAAAGAAATACATCCACTCCAACTTTTGAGATAAATATTTTTCTTCTAAGAATTCAAAAATATATCTTACAACAAATTCAAGCTTAATCTTTTAAAAAGTAGAAAACTTATCAAATCT
Source organism: Canavalia ensiformis (assembly GCA_026541065.1). Lineage (NCBI taxonomy): Eukaryota > Viridiplantae > Streptophyta > Magnoliopsida > Fabales > Fabaceae > Canavalia > Canavalia ensiformis. The sequence goes on along the minus strand of JAMKYM010000327.1, from coordinate 57,811 downwards.
TTTTCTCAAGAACTACGTAGTTTTGATTTTTTCACTACATCCGAGGATATGTAGGAACAAAAATCGGACATGTCAAGCCCAAATAAACTTCCAAACTCTTTTTTTCACTTATTTCATATAGAAAAAAAAACTCGCTAAATAACTTACATAAAATAAAATAAATTAGTAAAAAATAATTTTTTAAGTGAAATAAATATTTTGAAAGTTAATCATATTTTTTCACAATTAATTAAAAGCTAACTATTTTTAATAGACGTTATCGAGTGTTAATACCTTCCTTACACATAAACGACTTTCAAATCCAGACTAATTTCAAAGATCATAATTTTAAAGTTTTCCCAAAATTTTCTTTAATAATTTTTCGTGGCGGCTCGTATGCTTTTTATAAATTTTCTCATTCCTTGTCCCATCGTGATCCCGGAAGACTAGATCACCTGGAAAGAAGAAATTCTAAAAGGCATTCTAGAAATTAAAGAAATATTGAAACTAGTGGATCTAGAAATAAGGGATATCATAGTAAGGAGAAGATATCAAATGATGATGTCAACTTCTTTGGAAGAAATGTAGGTCCTAGGAATAAAAGAAGACAATATCCATAAAGAGAGATGTTATTTTCAAGACATAGGTCTCCCTCACCAACAAGGACATCAACATGAAATAAAACCTCACATAGAGTAGATAGGGATAGGGTTCATAGACATAGAGAACCCTTTAAGCATAGTACCCATAGGTATAGGAAGCATAGAAATAGGAATAAGACTTCCTCTAGTGATAGTTTAGAAGATAGGACTCTTAGAGCTACTCCTAAAGTTATGAATTCAAGGGGTAGAGAAATCTTAGAACTCAGAGATACCAAAGGTCAAAATGCCTAAGTTATAAGGGAGGAGCGACACAGAGGCATACTTAGACTAGGAACTTAAGGTTGAATTGTTTTTCCCTCCCTATTCGATTAGGGAAGAACATAGGGTACTTAGTAGCCTTAGAATTCACTAATTGTGCCATAATATGGTGGGATAAGCTAAACAAAGAAAGACATCACCCTTTAAGTGAATGGGATGAGATGAAACATATTATGAGAGCTAGATATGCCCCTCCTTACTATTCAAGAGAGATCCATAATAGGTTGCAAAGGCTCTCTCAAGGCTCGAAAGTGTGGATGAGTACTACAAAGTAATAAAGATAGTAGTCACTAGGACTAATCTAAATAAAAATGAGGAAGCCACCATGACTAGGTTCCTAAATGGCCTTAAACCTAAAATTAGGGACATAGTTGAGGTTCACCACTATTTAAATCTCAATGACTTATATCACCAAGCCCTTAAGGTGAAACAACATGAATAGGAAAACTAAGGACAAGTTCACCTAACATAATTCCACACCCCAAGAAGAATGGAAGGATAGGAAGAAATAATCAAATTTCAAGCCTAGAGAAATTAGGAACATCAAGGACTCTAAGGAGTCCAAGGGAAAATCACCTAACCTACCCTCAAGAAAAAAATCCTCTATTAAAGTTTAAATTGTCTAGGAAGATGCCACATAGTCTTTCAATGTTTTAAAAAAAAGATCATGATCTTAAGGGACACTTGAGAGTACTCCTCTCTTAAATCTACTTGCTCTAGTCCTATCCAATCATCCTAGGATGATGATACCTTAAAATTTTCCCATAAGGAAGACCTTTTAGTGGTTAGAAGGTTATTGGATAGTATGGCCAATGGAGAAGAAGAGAATCAAAGGGAGAAAATCTTCTATACAAGATGTTCCATTCAAGACCATGTTTTCTCCTTAATTATTGATAGGGGTAGCTGCACTGATGTAGGTAGTGCTAGGCTAGTTACCAAGCTAGGGTTAGCAACCACCCCATATCCTAAGCCATATAAGCTTCAATGTCTTAGTCATAATGGAGACTTTTTTGTTGATCAACAAGTCCTCCTCACCTTCACCAGAGAGAGGTGTGAGGACAATGTCATCTATGATGTTGTCCCAATGGAGGCTATCCATGTGCTCTTGGGAAGATCATGATAATACGATAGAAATACCCATCATGATGGCATAACAATAGGGTATTCCTTCCAATTCAACTCCCAGAAAATTACCCTAGTTCCTTTGTCCCCTAGTGAAGTCTATAAAGATTAAATACAAGACAAAAAGAGGGAGGCTAGCAGACAAGGTTTGGAAAAGGAAAATTGGAAGAAATAAAAGAAATTAAAAATGATAAAAAATAAGAAGAGAAAGATAGAAGGAAAAATAACTGGAAATTCCACTTATCTTGTACAGGAGGGTGGGATTAGACTTGTAAGAAAGGATGAAGTGACAAACATCCTCCTAATTAGGCAACCTTTTCCTATTATGGGTCAGGAATCCTTTCCTCTAGGAGGAAGTTCAATGTGGCACCATTGTTATATGGAATGATGGATATGGTATGATTCTATCCATTATTTGATTCAATCCTCACCTTTTTGTGTGCCTCATATTGTTTCATCTATTCAATTCCCTAATATTTATGAATATTTCTCTTATCATTTTGTATCTAGGATGTTTAAGTTGATTGCAAATCCCCATGTCTATCATGTAGGTGGAACACATATTGACATATATAAGGGATCTAATTTTCTCATAGGCACCCCTTCACTAGTTCTTCAAAAGGAACCACCATCAATACTTTTTCACAAATATATAGGGTCCAAATACTTCTTAGGATAATTCAATTCCTAACTTTTTTTAATATCTCAGACATAACCCAGATGCCTAGCATAGACCAATCTAGGATCACCTACTTATAAAGCTCATTGAAATTTATGATAATCTATTTTCCATTTCTAATAATGATAGGTTTTTGGCTATCCTAAACCTCTTAATTCTAATTCTTTATCATTACCTATTCGTACAATTGTATGGACGATTTAAGAGGTTAGTTTTTGACCATCGTATTACTCTAGTTTTCTAGTAAATAAAACTATCTTCTCTACTTGTGTCTTTGTTTTGCAAATACAATTCAGCTTAAATATTCAAGGATGAATGCTTTCGAAAGGAGGAGGAAATAATATAGTGCTCTCAACTACAAAGGGAAAAGGCTATCTGTAGAGACCTATTGGGCTCATCATTAAAGCAAGAGCCAAAAGGAGGTGGAAACCTTCTTAGGCCTTCAAAAGGATCTCCCTTTGGCCCAACACACTCTTTTCAAGGATTTCCATACGTTAGGATAGTACTTAGATATTTCTTGTACTTTAGGCTCTAGTAGGGTCCAAATATGTATAGGATTGGACCCTATTTTCCCTTATTTAATCTTCGGTTCTTGGGCCTGCTTTGGCTCGACCTGTGACTACATAGAAGGAATAAGCAAGGAACTCTTTGGGCTTGCAATCTAAGCCCAACTCTCCTTATATAGGAAGCTCCAAAGCCACATGGGCTTCACCTTTTTTAGGCACCCACATTAACCTATAAATAGGCTACACCATGTGTAATTATAACATTTTGAGTCACTTGAGTAAAATTCATATTTGAGAGAAAGTTTTCCCTTTTCTCTTCTCTCCTTTTCTTGATTGGAATTGAAAGTGAGAGACTTCTTATCCTTAGCCTCTAAGGTGGTGAAGTAGGAGCTTATCTCCTTTAAGAGTAGCTCTCTTGTAACATCCAAAATTTCTTATAATAAACTCACTAAGTTACAAATGTTGTTTAGTAAGAAATAGAACAAAGATAAGAACTAAAGTTAAGAGAAATTAGAGAATTTTTAACAAATGAAGAAATATCCTTGCACTAGGATGACACAAATAAATGTGCAAGAAACCACAAATAAAAGTTAAAATACATTCTAAAGGTTTAGAATCCATCAATGATGCTTAGAAAGTGATAAGAAAAGAATAAAAACACAGAGAACAAAAACACCATCTAAAACATCCAAAAATGTCCAAAACGCACTTAGAAAGCTCTGTCTTCTATAAGGGCTAAACTATTCCCAAAAAAATGAAAAATGGCATAAGAATGATTTAGGAGTGAAGCAATAAGTGTTTTTGAAAATTACCAAAATAACTTTGAAAGGTCAGGAGGGCAAGAAAATGTGAAGAAGAAGTAGAGAAGTGAATTGTATCCAGTAAGCACAAATTTGACATATGGAAAATGAGGTGGTGACTTACCCCATGATTCATTGCTTCATTAATGACATGTAAGACAAAAATACTAATAAGGAGAGATAAAATTGATCATCGTTAAAGTAAATTAATCTTGATTAATTAAAATTAACTATGCTTAGAATAAGTTAACCTTGATTAGTGTTAAATTTAGATTGACTAGTATTAAACTAATTTTAAAGGATAATTTCTTGCATTTACATTTAATTTGGAAAATGAAAATTACATGTAGCTGGACCAAAATACTATTAAGTGGAAATTTAATTCCCAAGTGTCCAAGGTGGCCAAATTTTCTTAGGAAGACCAAGGGGGCTCATCTCCATTAACACTCTTCTAAAAATTTGTGCAAGATCTCTAAACTCACCCAAACCTATACTAAGCTTGAACTTCCATCTTTGAAGTTTAAGTTATAATAAGACAAACAAACAAAGTCTCACCATCATCCTTGAAGGAATTCTTGTGGACCAATAATGAGAGGAAAATCAACTTTAAAAGACTCACAAAATCCTTTCTTAAGTCTTCAACAAGTAGGGTCTTTACCATACATTTTTTCTAAGATTTTAATTATGTGTTTATAGTTTGTTTTCCTTCTCTTTTTGGTGGATCTTTCTTTAAGTTCTATGGATCCAACTTGCTTGAGTTTAATGGAGTTTAAAAGTTCCCTTGATGGTAAAAATGAGCAACATCAAGTTTTTAGTGATCTTTTGAAGTTAAAGGAAAATTTTGATGGATTAAAGTGCTTCTAGTAACCTTAGGAGCCATTTAATCGATTAAAATTTCTTAAAAAGGGTTTCTTTAAAGTTTGGTCAGATTTGAAGGTTTTTCTGAAAATTTTTAAGATGTTCAAAGAAAGGGATGGATAGATCCTGGAGTAGATCTGGTAGATCTACACTTGCTTTTCTTGAAAAATGCTTTCTTTATGGTCTTTATATTCAAAGTTGTAAGCTTGCTTATATTTTATTTTAAAAGATTTAATCTTTAACTTAGACTTTGTTAAAATTTCAGATCTTGACCCATATGTTAAATATACTAAAAGACTAAAAGATTAAGTCACAAAATTTGCAAACTTAACTTAAAACTTAGACCTTAAAACTAATATGAGAAAAGGTGGAATTATGGACCCAAAGTTGAACAAGAGACTTAAGATCTTCCATGACCATGACCAAAGCTATGGAGTAAAGATAAACCATGATGAACCTAAAGACATATGATGTACCAAGTACTAAATTTATGACACAAAGGTTAAGTGAGAAGAAATTGAGAAAGGACCCTTGTTTGGACACTTAGTGGATTCGACCTCCTCTCACTTAATTAAGGAAACTTGAGTTTCAAATTTTGATTAAGGTGCAAAGAGAAGTCTAATCAACTATGATAAAGGAATTATAAATTTGAAAGAGACTTGGTAAAGGTTTGGGTAATCATTCGGCCATGCTTGGATTAATTGGTGAAAACAAGTTAAAATCTTATCAAGACTTAGAATGAACCCAAATATGCATAAAGTGGTGAATGGAAATTAATTATGGGGTTGAGAGAGGGATATGGACCATTTAACCATGCCTACCAAGAATGAAAAGTCCTAAAAATTTCTCAGTTGGTGTGAATTAATAACCTAAATCCTAACTAGTGTAGATCACATTCTAATGTAAGAAAATAAAATGAACCATAATGTTTTAGGACTTTAGGAAGTGGATTTGGCCACCTATAAATTAATTATGTAAAGTAGGATAATATGGATGCTTAAAGACATTTAAATAAGATATGAATAAGAAACCTTGAATTTATAGGTAACAGGGTAAACAAGTAGGTTAATTAGTGGTTCAAATTTTATTAGCAAAGTTATTAGTCAAGAAAGCATAAATTTCTAACATGTAAACTTGAATTAAGAAAATTGAGCATAAAACATTCAAATTAATGAACATAAGTTGGGTGGTATTCGTGGAAGTTGACAACATAAGTTGGGTGGTTGGAGTCTCAACATCCTCATGTCTAGAGCGTTGGATGAAATTTAGCCCACCCCAATAATATATATTTTGTATGATAATTAAGGATAACTATAATATAAATAAGTAATATGTAGATAATCATGAGATATGTATGATGTATAGGAAGTATGTGTAATAATATGTAATATGAGACATAATTGTATGGTATATATTTGTTATGTATGAAAGACTACTAATGTCCTTACACTAATTTCTAAACATAAGAGTATGCATGATTAAGTTTTATATCAAGTAATTGAATATAGTTAAGGCATGAGTGACAACAATCGATCATTTATTTCCTGCAATGATAATTACTACGACGAGGCTTGTATTTTCAATTGTTTTAAAAAAAATTAATCATATTTTCAATATCAATAATTTCTAAAAGGATTCTACTTCATGAAGTAACAATCTAATAATGAAATCGTGAATATAACTTAAGCGTAGAATGAACTTCATATTTAGGGTGTTACAACTCCAACCTTGTCCTTCAATATCACCTCAGCCCGATGAGCATACCTCCATTGATCTAGATCTACATCAATCATGGAAAGCTACATCAATAGAAGTTTATCATATTAACATCCTTTGATAGTGGTTACAAAACCTTACAAAGTTAAAATCATATTTAAAGATAGCGGGCCAAAAGAAGTCGTATTGTAAATTTTTTTAGGCAGTTCTATTAGTGCCAAAATTGATTCCAGCCTTTCTTGACCGACACTACATCAAAATAGTATGAGTTTCCTCCTCAGGCACACATTTTAAAATTATTATATCCCCCACAAATTCTAAACAAATAAGGTTACTCTCACAAATAATGTTTAGCTTTAAATAGAAAATTCTTATGTCATGCATATGAAAGATCTGGGGAAGGATATTACCTATCAAGTAATTAACCAAATATTCATAATAAGGGTGCTTGAAATAGCCAGCAAAAATGTCTCCTTAATCACCTCATCAGCAAGGAGTTGTACAAAGAGGTCCATTATAGGTAAGTATCCTGCAACCAAGTTTTCTTCCATTTTCTTATCCTTGATTCCTAATCAAACTCCTAAAGGAAAAGTATCCATCTAATAAAACCTTTACATCCTGTTTAGAGATAAAATACTTGATAATAGAATAGTCAATGTAGATAGTCATATTAGACATAATCGAGTAAGGTCTAAATTTATTAAAGACAAACATGACCACTAATAACTCTTTTTCTGTGGTAGAATAATAGATGATCCAGGACACATTCTCCTTTTGTTGTCCCAAAAATGCTCCTACAACTATACCACTAGCATAACATATTAGTTAAAAGGGTAAAGACTACTAAGTGGCAATCACATCAGCAGAATTTATTAGTTTATCTTTAAGAGTTTCAAAAGCAAAAGGACATGAATAATTAAAATCGAAGGATTCCTCTTCCATCAATAAGTTGGAAAGAGGTTTTAAAATTTTAGAAAAATATTTTATATACCTCCTATAAAATCCTACATGTCCAAGAAAACCCCCTAACAACTTTAAATTATTTGGAGGGAGAATTTTAGAGATTACCTCAAACTTGGTTAGATAAACCTCAATACCCATCTTAGAGATCTTGTGTCCCAACACAATATATTCACTTACCATGAATTGACACTTTTCCGAATTAAGAATCAAGTTGGTTCTTTTACATCTTATTAACACCTGCTCTAAATTCTATAGACATCTATTAAAAGAGTTGTAAACAAAATAGTCATCCATAAAATCATCCAGAAAATCCTCTAATAAATCAAAAGATATACATCATGCATCTTGGTAAAGTAGTAAGGAAACCAAACAAAATTTTCATATATGAAAGAAATTCCAAAGCAGTATGTAAAGGTAGTTCTTTTTTTATTCTCAAGAGCCACTGGTATTTGCATACAGCTAGAATAATAATCCAAATAATAGTAGAATTCATGACTAGACAATTTTTCCAATATTTTATCAATAAAAGGAAGGGAATTTGATCCCATATAATCAATACATACTTGTCAGCCAGTGTAAAAACTTAATTATGTCCGAAGTCCCATTTTTAAATTTAATTAATAAATAAATGGAAAGCAGAAGAATAAATAAGCAGAAAACAACAAAATAAAAACAAATAAAAAGAAAGATTAAATTAAAACTAGAAAGAAGAAGTAAAAGAAAGAGAAGAGAAAAAAGTAAAAATAATAAAAAATAATAAAATTAATAACAGAAAAAGAAAAGGAAGGAATAAAAAAGAAAATATGAATCGAAAAATGGAAAAAACAAAAATAAATTAAAGAAATAAAACAAAATAACAATAAGAAAAAACAGAAATTAAATAAAAAAGGGAAAAATAGAAATTAAATAAATGATAAAACAGAAAAGTAAAATAATGAAAGAAGATATAAACAAAAATGATAATGAAAAAAGAAAAAAAACAGAAAAATAAATAATGAAAAAATAAAAAAAATAATAAACAAAACTTCTTGAAATACAAAAAAAGGAAAATAAAAAAAATAAAAAAAATAAACAAATCAAAAAAATTAAAAATAATAAAATAAAAAATAAAAACATTAAACAGAAAAAATAACAGAATTAACAGAAGAGGAAAAACGGAAAACCGAATGAAAAGATGGGAAATTTCCACTGAAAAGGGTTCTCTCTCTCTCTCGATCTGGGGGAAGATTTCAGTTTGTTGGAGAAAAGAAGGGGAAAAGGCTCTAAATTGAGCATGCGGATTCTTAGAGGAATGAGGAAGGAGCAGAAGGAAAGGCCATTGATCTTTCGATACTGAGCCTCGATAAGCAGAAGAGTATGAACTGGATCTCTGGTTCTTTCAGGTTTGCAATTCGTCCATGTGCTTCATGCAGAATGATAAAATCTGTTATACATTGCTCCATTTTAATACGCATGTTCCTGTTGTTGGAGTGAATCCTGAATGAGATTATAGAGCTCTCATAGATAACTATTGCATCCATGTTTACACTTCCGTACTTGCATGATATGAGGTTCAGGTGTAAGACGAACCCTCTAGATGAATTTAAATTCAGCTTCACTAGCACCTTATGATGTAAGCTTCAAACACACCATAGAACTTGTTGCCTACATGAACTTCCAAGAATCTATGGTTCGGCCATAACAGAAATGTAAGAGGTCGATATGAGTGAACCGAAGCCACAAATTTGTGGCTAGGTTTAGACGTAAGGTCTGTTCTCATGGTTAATTCATGATAATCATTCCTGTAACTCCTGTCACTACTAAATCAGAACCTCCCGGGACCGTGCAAGCTGCGCTGAAAGATTGGCTTAAGCCATACTTAGAAAGGAAAGTAGTTCTGCATCTTGATCTTGTTTTAGAGGCAGGGTCAGCAAAAGAAATCATCAAAGTGGCATATCCGAGTATACAAATGATGAAGCCAGATTGCATGAGAAGGACCTCATCCATTCTGAGTTTTTCTGCAGCAAAGACCAAAGTAGAGTGACACTTAAGAAGTTGAATTCGTGGAGTTCCTGCACAATAAAGCAGCCAAGTAAGAAGGAGAAGGGCTGACGACGCAGTTCCATGTTGTTGTCACACTTGCCAATGCATCTCCATATCTGAAAAATGTAACTATACAAAACACTTCAACTGCTGTTAAAGACCCGCCATCTGGTACTTGAGGAAATGAATCAATTGGACAGGTTACATTGATACTGAAAGTGAACGCTAGTGAACTGAGTGAAAAGATAAACAACATAAATGCTTCCATTTCAGTAGATCTTCTAAAAGAGGGTCAATTGGAATTTCAAGGCTTTTTGATGTGACAACTCTAGCTAGTGGATATATTTTATACCTTTTTCTATTACTATGGAAGTGTGGCTTTATTTCGTCATATAAAAAACGAACCTTTGACCATGGAAGGATTCTGCGATATTGCTTCCTTAGCAGGGATAATTCCATCTCTTTTTAAGCAATTTTTGGTAGCAATAAGGCACTTGGTGAATATGGTTAAGGTTACTTCCCCTTTGATCATTGAATTCAGGGATATTTCTTTTGATGTGTGGCTGGTGGCTGGATGTTTGTGTCATACAAATGGTTGGGAAGACAATGGTTCAGATTTCAGTTCTTCTCTGCCCCCTTCAACCAGTGCATGGTTTCATTAAGTTGTTGGGATTGCATACATGCATATTCGTGAGCATTCACAAAGAGGTTTGCTGAATAAAGTTTTACACCTTCGAGACCAAGGCTAATCCAAACTACGAGCCACTCTGTGATCTGATCTTCTGTATAAACATGCTCGCAGGTTTCTATCTGTTGTTGCTACTTATGGAAGTTTGATTATGATGATCATGCAGAATTTCCACTTAAGCATCGAATCTGGTTCTCTACAAGTTTCATGTTAGTAAGGAAGTGACCTCCCATCTACTGCAGACGCATGTAAAAAGATGCTTCTTTCCATTATTGAGATTGCAGAATTTGGCAAGATTTTAAGTCTTCGACACCTGTGGAGTTGATTGAAGCTGATATAGAATACGCAAAGCGCCGACCCAATCACTGATGAGGCGGACGATGGTGGAGTTGAAGGTGAATACCAGCTGGGAGAGGTTGTTCCAGCAGATTACATAATGAAAGCAGTGTTTCTAATTTCTAGGGTGCATGAGAAAGCATAGCTCCTGATTATGAATGAATGGAGGAATATGGTCTTGGCCCAAGGGGGTAGCTTGGCTGAAGCCATAAATACCTTCATCAATTTACTTAGCATGCAGCTATGTGAAAGCGCCAAGGTAATCCTACCTAAGTTAAGTAGCGTTGACTCGTCTCGGCCTTTCCTTTTGTTAATAATATTGAAGTTAAGCAGCCACATACCATAACTAATAGAGTCTTGCTCTCAAGGTTTCAGAAGTTAACTATAATCACACCACGACCATAAGCCAAAATGTTCCTAGAATGAAGTTAAAAGGGGGAATACAAACTTTGATTGAAAACATCCATCATAGGTCAAGGTCTGGGACATCATTGAAAAAAAACCAGGATTGGGTCCTATCATATTTCTGTCAACAGATGCAAGGAAATTTTTGGTTCTCGGGATATACAAAATACTGATAAGAAGTCCATGAGGACAATAGTATTGCAGGCAATGCCGTGCCAAGTGATAAGGCACTGATAACCTCTTGACTTTGGCATTCACGTGTATGGTTTGGAGTATACTATCCTCTCCAGCCTTTATTTGAGTTATTGGACACTATGTCTAAGTTAGAGATCCAGTGTGGTGACGAAGCTTGCTGCATGTCATAGCCGAGTCATGTACCTGGTACTAGTTTTAATATCAGATTTCCAGAAGCACATGTCTTGGTCAATATGGAGTTTCTTAAAGTCTGATTAGTCGAGGGCTCTATAAATTTGAAGATCAGTTTTATTGTCCTAGGGTAGAAACATGCTATAGCGTTGGGAGAAGCTTTGTCAATCGCCATCTTAGTATATTTTGTGTACTATGACTGTGAAAAGCAAGCAAAGAAACCCCTACTGATAAAGGTCCTTGGAACCTGTGAGGTGAGTTTCAATATGTTCAATGAGTGCCCACATAAAATTCTCTAGCAACCATTGTCAGGCCCCTTGGTTATTTTGGCTCCACTACCAGAAACACGATGAAAGGACTGTATATGAATACAAGGTCAGACATGAGTTAGTGATTTTCGGATGGCACCTCGCGAGTGGTTAATAAAATGAAAAGTACTATCACGAGCACAGTAATTCCAATGTTGAAAGCTTGGGTCCACTAAAGTATGTTTTGAATTTAATCAGGATCTTTGAGAACTCAAATGACAGTTCGGCCTCGTGGTTGGCTTATGGTCCATGACTTCCATACCCCCAGTTCCCGTGTGCATCAATCTATTTTAATTCCCTCATATCCCTTCAATATTAGGTGCAGTAGTGTGCCATCTTAGGCCAAGTCTCGGGCCCATTTTCTATTCACTTACTGCAGCCTCATTGTTGAATAAAATAGATTAGCAAATGTCTCCTTTTTTACCGAGCCCACATATTTTAATTGAATCCAATTCCAACATAATTTTTTTATCAAGTTAAGTCCTTTTCTTTAAAATTAAAATTGAATCCAACTCAAGCCAGATTTATCACCCAATCATCAAATTCATTTCATTTCAATGCGAATCAAGTTTAAATCTTTTCTTCAGAATCTTAATTCTTTTCTTCAAATGAAATCAAACTTAATTCTCTTCTTCAAATTTCAAATCAAGTTTTGTTTTAATCCAAATCAAGTTTAATTCATTCATTTTTGAATCAAGTTTAATTCTCTCCCTCAAGTTCAATGCAAGTCAAGTACATTTTATTTTAGATCAAGCCCAATTCTTTTCTTATCCTTATGATTCTCAAATTAAATTCATTTTCGGAATAACTAGTCTCACGCGGTGAGCTCTAAATGGGAAACTGGCGGTTTCACTGTTGTTCGATATTTAGAGATTCATATAGGCCCCAATGTAGCCTTAGTTGCCTTGGACCTTGTGCATATGTGGACTAAAGGTTCCCCCTAAACACAAATCTTTCAAAATATCTTTATGGTAATCATAAGTCTCACGCGGTGTGCTCTAAATGGGAAATTGGTGGTTTCACTGTTGTTCGATGTTTAGAGATTCATATGGATCCCAATGCAGCCCTCCTTTGCCTTGGATCCTATGCATATGTGGACTAAGGATTTTCCCCTAAAATATTTTCAAAATACTTTGTTCCTTTTCAAACATCTCGAAGGTCAAGCCTTAACACCAGAACTACATAAGCCTTGAGTTTCCCTTTGCATCGGGGAATACGTAGGAGCAGGATCAAGTCCTGTCAGGCTAACCTCCATCAAATTATTTATTTTCACTCTAATTAAAAGGATCAAACAATTTTCAAAAATCACACACTCGATTTAAGGGCACCGTTCTTCGGAACGGGCGAATAGGGTGCCTAACACCTTCCCTATTCGTAACTGACTCTCGAACTTTGAATCTCTCCATCAAGTTAGAGTTTTTCCAAACTTTTTTCTTTAAATTAAAATTTGGTGGCGACTCCACATAATCCAATAAAAATTCTATTTTTAAATTTTAGCGAGTTCGTTGTCTTGTCGGAATTACGGTTGCGACAACCATTTAGCTTCCTTATCGTGATTAACTCTTTTTGGATAGTCTCAATAACCGTAGTCCCTCTCTTCTTATCGATAATATGTACAAGATTTATCCAAGGAATATCGGAAATAGGATATATTATACCCATATCAAGGAGATTAATAACATCCTTCTTTACCTTTTCCTTAAGGCTTGGTTTGAGTTTCCTTTACTATTGCACCCTTAGTTTGAATTCCTCCTCGACATGAATCTTGTGGATTCAAATTGTAGGGCTTATGCCCTTGATGTCATGAATGGACCATCCAAAGGTTTCTTTATTTTCCTTTAAGACCCTCAATATTTTCTCTTTCACTATTCTTGTAAGGTTAGAAGAAATACTAATAGGAAAAGAAATAGGGGATAGAAAAGCATACTTAAGATTTGAAGGGAGGATTGAGTTTAAGTACCAGAGGTTCTTCAAGTGATAACTTAGGATTTGAGGTTCATAAGCCCTGTAAAGCATAAAGTTACTACCCTTGTCTATAGTTGTCTAGGCTATACTTGCCTCCAAGACCATCAATTCCTTTGCATATTCCTTAGAATTACTTACGACATCAACCCTAAGCACTGAACTTTTCTCAAAGAGGGAGAAGGTTCTAACGAATTTATAAAATGTTACAAGAATCAAAAGCTTTTATGTGTTTTAGGGAGTCAAAGATTCCTTATCATCACTCCTCATGGTGAGTTTCCCCAATTGTACATCAATGATGGTCTTTCTAGTGTACAAGAAGGGTCTTAACAAAATGAGTGAAATCTCGTCATCTTACTCCATGTTAAGCATAATAAAGTCTTCAGGGAAGATGAACATTTCTACTTTCAACCAAATATCCTCCACTATCCCTCTTGGATATGGGATAGTCCTATTTGCAAGCTGCAAAGAGATAGTCGTATGTTTGGGTCTATTCATACCCAACTTTCTAAAGACGAATAAAGGCATTAGATTAATACTAGCGCCTAAGTTACACAAAGCTTTATCAAAATAGGAATCACCAATAGTACAAGTTATAGTCAAACTTCTTGGATGTTTACACTTTGGTGGTAGTTTCCGAAGGAGAACAGCAAGCACTCCTTGTTGAGCTTGAGGATCATGTGCCCCCTAAGATTCTTTTTTGTTGCCCAAAATTTCTTTCAAAAATTCCTTCGTAGTTGGGAATTTTTTAAATGACCTCCACAAAGGGGATATTGATCCTCAGTTATTTCAAGATGGCCAAAAATTTGGAAAATTGAGGACCATTTTATTTTCCTCTAATCTTTATGGAAAAGGTATCCTTGGTTGGTAAGGCTACAAATGAGATTTTTGGAGAGCCTTATTTATTTTCTCCAGGTCTTTTTTCCTTCTCTCTTTTAAACTTCCCTCAATAAGAGTCAAGAGGTTGTTATTAACCTCTTTGTCGCCACCAAGAACCACATTCTCCTTCTCCTCTTTTCTCACAAACATCTCCAACTCCTTTCTACTCCTAAGAGTAATCACATTAGCTTGCTCCTTCGAGTTCATCTTAGGCCAGTTGGGAAAGGTCCCAAGCACTCGTTGTGACAAGAGGTTAAGGATTTGTCCTAACTGATTGTCCATATTCTTAAATGGAAACATTTGTGTCTCTATGTTCTAGAATCATGCCTCTACATTCTGGAATCGTGATTCTATAGGGGTGGGCTCTTTTCTTTCTTACCTCTAACCTCATTGATTCAGCATGTGAGGGGCCTATAAATATTTTAAGCATTGTTAGTAAAATTATTACCTTCACATCCTCCCCTAGAGAGATTGAGGTTATTCTTCCAACTAGGGTTGTTAGTATTCTTGACGAAGTTGGCCTTTTCATTTTGTTTACCCATATGGGATCTAACCACACATCCTTCATCACTATGGCTTACAGAGACATAAAAATTACATGAGTTAAGCTCAGCTTCAATTGGTATTTAGGTAAGTAGGGTAGGTTGTGCATATGCTTGCATAAGTGCCTCCATCATTTTATTTTGAGGCCTTTGTGTGACCAACTATCAAGACGATACGGTCTACCTAGTACAACCATGCCAGTTGAGAGTCCTTCTTCTTCACATGTCTATTAGTAGATCACCATTGGTTACTATTAATAGCCAAATTTCCTATGATCACCCATGTGTCCTTCGGTAGGTTATGTAGGATACCTTTGCCAAAAGCTACATCAATAACAACTTTGTTAGCATAGAAACAATTATTGTAGAAGATATACCTAAGATTAGATATTTGGTACCCATGATATGGGCACCCCTGGAGAAGGTTTTGGAATTGGTCTCGAGCCTCAAACAAGGACTTGTTCTCAAATTCAATGAAGCTAGTGATCTCCACTATGGTTCTTAATTGCATGACTGTGGTAAATATTAAGTTAGGAATAAACATTATAATTGTTCCAGATATTGATGAATGCTTTTAGCAAATAATTTAATCAATCATTCACTTTTTTAGTGATAAAAAAGGTAATAGCTATAGTCTAATGACGTCCTATTCAACACCATTCAACTTTATGGTGTTTGTTAGTCTCAGGAACTTTCTAATATGGAGATATGGGTCCTCTAAGGCTATCCGTCCAAATTGAAGTGAGTTCTAGATCATGTTGATAAGGGTGAGCTTCGATTTGAGGTTGAGAACACCTTCAAGTGCTAGGATAACAATGTTACTCCCTAGGCCCTCATCACTAGGGTCCATATAATCCAAAAATGTGCTTCATCCTTGTGCTGTCATTTTTCTCACTTTATTTTCTCACCTCAACTTCCTACTTTTCTTTCTATCTTCGGATTAAACTATAAATTAGAAGCTTGAGAGGAAGTTAGCATACACAAAGAAGATAACAATGCAAGGATATCCTAATTTTTTAATTTTTATTATTTATTTATTTTTTATTTTTAATAATATATATATGTCTCAAGAAATCACAACTAAAAATTCTAAGAATATTGGGGAATAGCCCCTGGCAACGACACCAAAAACTTGATGCAAGTAAAATGTGTATATAAAAACCATGTGTAAGGTTTTACTCATGGAAAAGTATACTTCTTAATGTAGAAAAAGGATATTATAGACACGTGAGTGTCTATCCCATAAGAACTATAAATACAACAAAATAACACAAGTGTGATAAGCATACTTAGAGTTAATAAGTTTTCTGTTATAAATAGTTAGTCGGTTACATGTTAGGTGACTCTTCTCTTGTGTATATAAATATCAAATTCTACATAATCACATCGCATCTTTTATCCCTCATTCATTTTAATGCAATACATGAAAGATAGTATGGGTTCTACTTTGATTTCTTCTCTTAGATTCCTTTTACTTTGATGGTATCAGAGCTTGTTCTTGGAGCTCTTATATCCCATCATGCAACAATGTATAATAAGACAACTTCCCATACTATGGAAGATTTAGGGAAATTAAAATTCTTCTTAGGCTTAGAGGTTTCCAATTCTAAACAAGGGATATCAATTAACCAATGCTAATATTATCTTGACCTCCTTACTAACTTAGGTATGTTTGGCTACAAATCAAATTCCGCACCCTTAGTTGTTGGTACCCACCTTTGTCAAGATTCTAGCAATCCATATGATGATATTCCATCTTGTAGAAAAAACTTGTGGAACAAATTCTCTCCCTCACCATGAGCAAGCTAGACATTACTCATCAACAACGTTCTTAGTTCATGAGTGCTTCTACTCAGACCTATCATCAAGTTCCTTTACATATCCTCTGATTATTTAAAAGGGACACTGGTAATGCTCTATTTTATTCCCATTCATCTAATGTTCATCTCAAAGGGTTCAACAACATTTATTGGGAAAGTTGTCCTAATTCTTGTATCTCTTAGCAGTTTCTGTTTCTTCCTTGGTCTTCCTTGATTAGTTAGCACACAAAAACATAATTGATAGTGACTAGGTCTTCATCCAAAGATGAATATCGTGCCTTACCCCCGCAACTTGTGAATTATAGTGGCTACATTATCTCCTTCAAGATTTCATATCCTTCCCTTATGAAAAAATGTTATACTATGATAATCATAATGCTCTTCATATTGCCACAAATCCAATATTTAATGAGTGTACCAAACATCTTAAGATTGATTATCATATATGGTCTATCAATACCTCACAAAGGGCCTTATGCATTTTCTTGTCATCTTGATGCATGATCAACCCGTGGATATACTTACCAAAGCACTCCACCCAACTCAGTTTCATTTACTTTGTACTAAGCTAAGGATGTTAAACATCTATCACCCTCTAGTTTACGAGGGGGCAATAGAGAATGGAGAAAAGCAGTGTGATGTTAGTTAGTTAGTTACAAGTAGGTGGTTTTTCTCCTATCTATATAAATATTTGATTCTACATAATAACATATCAACTTTTTTCTCCCATTTATTTCAATGCAGAATTTGAAAGATAGTATAAGTTCTACTTTGATTTCTTCTCTTTGCATTCTTTTACTTTGAAGAACCATTCTTTCAAATCTTTCCAAAATTCTAATACATGTTCCATGTACGTAACACTATGTGAAATTTTTTATGCTACACAATTTAGAAACCATGAAACCTCTATTATTATATTATTTCCATGGCTCGAACATAGGATCAAACTTATCCAACACTGGCAACATATAATCTAAGATTTTCAACTTGATCTTAAAGATAATCAATATTTTTATTGATATGGTCTTGTTTCCTGTAAGTAAAAAATTAACCATGGATATTGAACAAACACTTGGTTAGATGAGTTGGCGTTTCAGTTCTAATTTACTGTCCATCTTTCTATTTTTGTTATCAACAGTCAAACTTAGTTGCTTAATTTTCTAAAGCTAGTGATACATTTTTCCCATTCATTTTTTATCCACTTTGAGAGTATCACTTAGATATAAAAATTTCTTATTTTTCTCCTATTTAAAATCTGACAAAAGGTGGCGAAGAAGAAACTCATCCCCCACAAGAGGTGGTGCTTCAAAGTCTAAGGCAAAGCTTCAACAATTCCGCGTCCATCTTCCACCATTTGCAACCTTTATTGATCCATAATAATCACTTCCTTCCACCTCTACATCAACTGGTATCAAAACTCTGTCAAATGGAGGTAAGATCCATCCCTTAATCGGTTTACAATTTTGCACCTTTTCATCTTATCAAGTTCATCTTCTACTCTTTTTTCCTTTCACTTTTGATCATAAAAATGAGCTTTATTTCTGTGATTCCTTTTGTGTTGAATTTGTATTTCTTTATAGTTTCTAAAATGCTATTGTTTGCTTTATTTGGTTGAGAATTAAATTTGTGATCGTTGATTTACTAGAGGATGTTCATCTTGGTGTCACAATATGCCTAGTTTGAGTAAAGGAATCTATCTCACCCAATTCTGGTTTGACTTTAGCCAAATTTATTTTGAATTGCTTGATTTGATCTCTCCTTCATATAATCGATGTGGATTTCAAATATCTTTAAAAAAAAATTGAAATCTTTTTCAAATTTGAATCTAATTTTGGCGCCAAGAATGCATGTTATTTGAGTTCAAATTCTCAATCCAAGTTTGACAGGATTTTTGTAGGCTTGATTTAATTGCGTTATTTTTTTGTCCAATTAATTCTCAAGAGTTGCATGAATATGTGCATTCATTCCTCAGACGCTAACTTAGTTCAAACATGCAAAATATAAGTAATTAAGTTTCATATCAAGTGTAAGCTTGAAGAAATCTTTTAAGCACCTAAAAGATACTTAATAAATCTCTTAGGACCTATAAAACTTTGCTGAACTTTGGATATTCTTGAGGACTTCGATTGACCTATGCAAAGGAAAAGTGCATAAATTAGACCTAGGACCTTAGACCTTGAGAAAAATCCTATGCAAAGGAGTTTTTGAGAAATTATTACCTCTGGAAAATTAGAAAAGAATTAAAAAATAAAGAAAAACAAAATAAGAAATAATAGAAAAAGGAAGAAAAACAAAAGAAGAAAAGAAAAAGAAGATAAGTAAAAAAATTATGAAGAAAAAGGCATGCATAAGGTCTAGTCCATTTTTTCTTTGGTTTGAGCATGTATCTTATACTTGTAATGTGCAGTATTAGAAGGTAGAAGTTAGGACTAAACTTCTTATTTTTTTCTTGTATAAGATTTTTAATCCACTAGCACCATAGTGAGTATGTGTGCATGCTTTTGTACCTCTTAGTTTCTAAGACTTCTTTTTAGTTTATCTATATTATTGGCTTATAAGTTTGTCGTACTTTAATTTATTTTGAGTGTATTATTCTTGTCCCAAAGTTTTCTTGATTGTCTTTAAAATACCCCAGTTTTGTCACCTATCACCTACATATGAATGAGTACTTCTTCACTAACTTGTTGACACCAAGCACCATGAACTTGAGTTGAGTTTGATCGTTGGCCTCAAGTTTAGTTTGGGGAAAGTTTTTTGAGAGTGAAGTGGTGTGATATGGATGGTTGCCTAGTGAGATCACTAGAGAGGAGGAGTTGAAACACTTGGTGAGGTGAGTGCTATTTTAAGGTTATTTCTATAACACTAACCAAGTGATGCAGCAAGTGTTATTTTTGAGTGCATGATTTTGTAGATACTTTGGAGAGGCCTAAGCATAAGGAAAGGTTACCACGGAAATCAAGGAGCTAAGGTTGATATTTGGACTTTAAGGCTGAAATGAAGACTTAGAATCAAGGTTGAATTGAAGACTAAAGCGAAATGCTAAAATTGTAGCATTAAGTATTCAGTTTTGCACTTGTAATTTTAGGTTTTGAGACTTGTAATTAGGTTCAATTTGAGTTGTAATCTAGCTTATTGTAGTAGGGTTTCACATTTGGTATAATTCAGATTTCCTTAAAATTTAGGTGTAAAAATGACTTGCGCTCTAAGCCTTGGTGTAGGATACTCACTTATGATCATTACATTTTAATTTGGTGGTTGTGCATGCAAAGGGGCATAAGGGGGTGTTAACTGTTGTGTGATTTTCTTATAACTATATGGTAGCACTAACCTTATCATCTTTTATAAGGTCAAGAGGGATAGGTATCTATACATAAACTATGGTTGTTGTTGGCCTTAGAAACTAGGTTTCTTACTAAGTGTTTTGGATTGGTGTGATTTAATTTCCTAACATAGCAATCCGGGAGTGGAGAAGCAACTTTTCTATTTTACAAATGAGTTCTCCCGATCTATCCCGTAGAAACCAAATGGAAAAATTGACCAATAGGTTAGAAAGGATTTTCCAAACCCAAACTAAGGCCATAAAACAAAGACTAGATCACTTAGAAAGAAGAAAATCTAAAAGGCAATCAAGGAACCAAACAATAATTGAAACTAGTGAATCTAAGAATGGGGACAATCAAAATTAGGAAAGAAACATCAAGTGAAGATGTTAGTTTCTTTGGAAGTAACATAGACCTTAGGGAAAGGAGAAGACACTCTCCACAAAGAGAATGGCCTTCTTCAAGAGATAAGTCACACTCACTAAGGAGGGCACCAACCTCTAATGACCATTGTAAACACTCAATTATGTCCGAGGCCCCCAATCGTTAAAATTAATCAAGAAACCAATGTCAAATAAAAAAAATAAACAAAGAAGCAGATAAATATATAGAAAACAAAAAAAACAGAAAGAAGAGAAACAAACAAAAAGAATTAAATAAAAATTTTAAATAATAAAATAATAAAATAAAATAAAATAAAAATAATTTAAGTTTGGAAATAAAAATCTGAAATTAAAACAAAATAAAGAATTTTGAAAATATAAAGATATAATAAAAAGGAAAATTTGAGAAAAAAACAAAACAAAAAATAAAAATTGGAATAAATAGGAAGTGGAAAATAAGTAATAATGAAAAAAACATAAAGAAAAAAAACAACAAAGAATTAAAAAAAACTGAATAATAAACAAAGAAGTCAAGAAAAAACAAATAAATAGGAAAAAAAAAGAAAAAAGAAAATTTCAAAATAAATAAAAGGAAAGAAAAGGCGGGAGTTTTCAAGAAAGGAAAGGGGTATAAAAGGAAAACGCGTGCATTCAGGAAAGGGGGCTTGGCCATTTTTGGCATCCCGAGAGAATCAGAGCAAGAGATCTACAGGAAGCGAGGGGACTTCTTAGGTCTAAGAACCGTTCTCCTAAACGAAAGATGAATTCGATGGATCTGAATGTAGAATCTTGAGCACCTTCACTGCATTTTGATGCGAGCTTCATACAGGTTAGTCGTTCTGATCTTTCCTTCAATTATTCTCGCACCAAGATCTGATTCGGTTTTGGAGAGGCATGATATTAGGTCGGTGAGAAGACGAACTGTATGAATAAATTAGTGACTCTAACAACGTCCTCGTTAAATCCATTGCCTCCACTTAAACGATTTCATTGTGTGAGGAAAATATGTTTGGCTTTGTTTAATTAAATCAAATGAATTCTAGATTGAACTTAAGCAAAAGTGCGGTAAGCTGTCCTAGTCATCGACGTCTTCATATATAGGTCTTTAGTCTGAATGCACAGGGGTAAACAGGGGTTAACAAGATGCCACGACCTGCTCCGGTCTTCATAAGAAAAAGCGTATGGTGATTCCTTTGTGTGAGAGTCAAAAATGGGAGGTTGCAGGAGCAGCATAGGGAGTTCAAGTGCTGATCAGTGATACGCTGAGACCACAACCCTCGTGGTCAAACCATGCACCGTGCTGAGCACCTCACAAAGAAGCATATTGCCTCAATGTTGTGCTACACCATTCGATAAAGGAGATGCGCGGGGTTGACGTTAGAAGCTGTATGCGTTGTAAAAAGACGTGGCTATAACCACCATTGAACTTGTGTTGCAACAAGCCATCATAGGGGTTAAGATGGCAAGGTAATAGCCGATATGAAACACTGCGGTATGTGTCATGAAAACAGCTAGGATAGTTACTCCATTTATGGCTCAAGCAATCCAATTTGGGTCAAGAGGTGGAGGCAATGATGCTCCCTATCTGCACTCTCACCCAGCCAGTAGGATGATTGAGTAACGTAGGATACGAGAATTACCTGACCGAGTCCATGCTCCCGCATGCATCAGACCCATACAAGCGAACCATGCATGATAGGATCCTCCACTCAGCAGCAAACCTCAAGGCCATATGGAAGACGTGTCTTATGAAAACCCCATCGCTACTGCAACCGCGCAGCGTTCTCCCTTTCCAAACCAGAATCGAGGTATGATGACCTATTAACCAGGCTGATTGATTTGAACAGTTCGTAAAGAAAACCGAGGTAAAGTCTGCAGGGTGCAATCATGGTTGCTAATGGGGCATTAAGGAACTCAACAGAGAGTGTAAATATGAATCGGGATGGACTAATGTGGTCGAAGTAGCACTGTTTAGTTGCCTGGTCTCTTTGTTTGGAGGTGAAATTTTGTGGCATGGTTGAAGAAATAGTCGCGGCTGGTATCAACTTCAAGAAATGGCCAAAGGGAAACTTCAAGTGCACATAAGCCCAAGTAAACCTCAGTCCTGATCCAAAGGCAAGGACCCTGGGTATTCTGAATAGCACGAGGCGTCTTTTGAGTACGACTAACTATTGCAACGAAACTATGCCTCGCTCCCACCAACCACGTATCATAATGGGCAAGCTTGTTAACTGCCAGTTAGCCATTAGCCAAGGAGGGGTGCTGCTGCCCTAACATCACTCACAACAACCCAGTCGAGTAGCCACGCAAGATTGATGGAAGTTCTTAAGCGAGTACATGGGGTTTGTATAATTTCATGGTGCTTGCCTGTTTCTTCGATATTCACAGGCGGTTGTGGGATATCACCAAATGTGAGTCAAAGGTTTGGATTTGAAAGGTCGAATTAGGCTAAGGCCATTAGCGAACTCGTGGTCTGCACTGCCATGGCCCTTCAAAATGAACGCATACCCAAGTTTGATTTCATGCGCACGATGGCAAGGTGGGAGTAGCAGGAGTACAGGCTATGGTCAAGAATTGCATGTGTTCGTACAAGCGCTAACAGCAGTGCATAGAGGAACTCTTAGGCTTAAATGGTTTCACACAGAAAGGGAAGACAAACAATATGCATGGGAAATTTTATAAAGTATTATACATGCATCGTGGTGAATAGCATGCGCTTCAAGTCCCAAGTCCTTCGTTCGATTCCCAGCCCCCGCATATTTTTCTAGTTTACAATAAATCCCATGCCCCTTCACTCACCTTAAGTCCAAACTAGGTCCCATAATTCCCAAAGGAGCATTTGGCTCAGTGGCTGGTGCTTTGCCTATCAAATCCCATGGCTCGCCTTTGAATCCCAAGAGCAGCCTTTGGGCATCCGCCTTCTTTTTTCTTCTTTTTCACTCCAATTCCTTCAAAATTACAAAACTACCCCCCGAACGCTCAAAATTGAAAAACTGCCCCACCCCCAACTCTCAAAATTGGAAAACTGACGCAAGCTCTCCCTAATTGCAGATTTGCCCCTTAACTTCTTATAATTAGAATTTCACCCCATAATTTTCCATAATTAAAATTTCACCCCATAATTTTCCATAATTCGAATTTCACCCTATAATTTTCCATAATTAGAATTTCACCCCATAGTTTTTCCCTAACTCATAATTTCACCCTCATAATTTTCCATAATTAGAATTTCACCTTATAAGTTTTCCTATTTCACAATTTCAATCCCAATTCTCCATAATCACAATTTCAACCCCATAGTTTTCCCTAATTCACAATTTCAACCCCAAATTCTCCATAATCACAATTTCAACCCCATAGTTTTCCCTTTCAACCCCAAATTCTCCATAATCACAATTTTAACCCCAAATTCTTCCCTAATTCAAAATTCAACCCCAAATTCCCCATAATCACAATTTTAACCCCAAATTTTCCAAAAAGTTAAATTAAACCCTTTCCTCCCAAAATTCCAATAAAGTCCTTTTTGTTCAAAATTCAAATTAACTCATTTACTCAAGATTCAAACTAAAATTCTTTTCTTCATAATTCAAATTAAAATTATTTTCTTCAAATTTCAAATTAAGTTCTTTTCTTCGAATAAAACCAAATCAAATTCAAATTAATTTTCTTTCTCTCAAATTTCCAAATCTACCTCAAATACCTTTTCTCAAAACCATTAGGTCCGAGTAAATCATTCTTGATCAAGTCAAGTTTCATTGCCCAAAACTCAGAATCAAACTCACTTCAAAACAAATCCCTTTTTCAAATCAAGCCATTTCTTTTTCTTATCTTTATTATATCCAAACTGAAATTCTTTTTCAAATATTTTTTCGGATCCTTTGTCTCACGCAACGGGCTCTAAATGGGGAACTGGCGGTTCACCTGTTGTTCAACGTTTAGTAGTTCGTATAGGCCCCCCTGCTGCCATAGCCGCCTCGGACCTTGTGCATGAGTGGACTAAAGGTCCTTCCAAAAATAAAATTCTCTTTCAAATGTTTTGGGATATTTGGTGTCACGCAACGGACTCTAAATGGAGAACTGGCGGTTCACCTGCTGTTCAACGTTTAGTAGTTTGTATAGGCCCTTGTGCTGCCGTAGCTGTCTCGGACCTTGTGCATTAGTGGACTGAAGGTTACCCAAAAAATAAAAAAGGCTTTTCAAGAAAAACAAAATCTTCAAATACTCTTTTTCAAGTACTTTCGAAGGTCAA
The DNA here is from genome assembly GCA_026541065.1 of Canavalia ensiformis. Lineage (NCBI taxonomy): Eukaryota > Viridiplantae > Streptophyta > Magnoliopsida > Fabales > Fabaceae > Canavalia > Canavalia ensiformis. The sequence goes on along the minus strand of JAMKYM010000327.1, from coordinate 32,988 downwards.
ACCTTCAAAACAAACCAGAACTATGTAAGCCTTGAGTTTCCCATTGCACCAGGGAATACGTAGGAGCAGGATCAACTCCTGTCAGGCTAACCTCCATCAAGTTATTTATTTCACATTAATTAATGGATCAAACATCTTCAAAAATCACACACTCAGTTTAAGGGTACCGTTCTTCGGAACGGGCGAGTGTGGTGCCTAACACCTTCCCCACTCGTAACCGACTCCCGAACCTAAATCTCATCCTCGAGTTAGAGTTTTTTCAAATCTTTTTCCCGTAAATAAAAATTTGGTGGCGACTCCACATTGATCCAAAATAAAATTCATTTTTCAAATTTTAGCGAGTTCGTAGTCTCGTCGGAATTACAGTTGTGACAGATGGCGACTCCACTGGGGACATTAGAGAGTCAAGCCCGTTTGATTGAGTGTGCATTATAATTGATCCCTTCTCTGTTTATTTGCGCGATTTATTGTACAATTTACTTATTTGTTTGCTTATCTATATGTTTGTTTATTCTCTGTATAACCCTAGGATAGACGAACAATAAATTGCTATATATCTGTACAATTTACCCAATTGCAGGTATCCCAAATTTGTGTGCCAACACATCATGCATACAATCATCTCATGAGTGGGGCCCTATACCCGGGTCTGAGTGCTGCCTAGGATTAGAGGGATCTAGTGGTGTCACACTGGGGCCTACGTCCTGTGTGGCTATCACGAAAATCCCGGCTAGAGTGCGTCCTATCCATAATGCCCCGCAACTAGTGGCTACTTCTACTATGGTGGCAAGCATTATGGACTGGAAGTTGGCTCTAGTGACCTCTACACCGCAGAATTCCTAACCACCTTTGAGAGGTTCATGCATTGAAAGCCTTAGACCCTTAGGACAGGCAACCCACATAAGAGGCAAGAAGGGCACACACCCCTTTTTATTCACATGCTCAAGTAAACTAGATCACTCAAGATGGAAGAGAAGAAGGGGAAATATGAGATTGAGGAGATACAAAATGAAGAAAGAAAAATCAAGCAAAAGAAAAGAAACAAATAAAAGTCAAGAAAAATCAAATAAAAATCAAGAAAAATAGAAACTTCTAGGAAAAATTAGAAAAATATTTTTGAAAATATGAAAAAAATTTAGCCAAAACTTTTTCAAACCAAACCAAAGGTTTTTCTAGCAAAATAAAAAAGAGAAATGTACCAAAATTCATAAAAAACAAAAAATTGTTAAGAAATCAAGGGTGAATAAATATAGCAACACTTATTTATTTTTAGAACCCTCAAAATTCTGATATCTTAAAATTACTTGTGCATAACATGCATGCATTCATTCATCCATTCATAAATCTATCAATAAAAGAAGGAGATTTTGAAAAATCATCCCATTCATACTCATTTTGCATCAACATCTTTATCATTCATGATTTTTGCATTCAAATTATTTCTAAAAATTAATTTTTAACCGAAAAAATTAGAGAAAGACAACTTCCTCGACATCCTTATAGGACTCGTGCACAATCAAAAGTCATGGATGAGCTAGAGAGACAGAATGGGGAGTTGAGAGATGAGGTCAGAACTCTAAAAGATCAAGTGGCTAGACTGATGGAGGCTATCCAACAATCTAAACCAAAGGAGGCAAGGGAATCCCTTCCGAGAGAACCAACTGACCCGTCATATCCTCCTGGGTTCACTCCACAAAACCCTTCACCATCAACTATGCCTCCGCCAACTGAAGGAGTTCATTATGGGTATCCTCATGGGCATGCACCCTCATACAACCAAACACAAGCCCAAACACAAACCCAAACACATAACCTACCTCCAAACACCATTTCACGAGCTCACCAAACAACTGTTGGGGGAATGCATCCTATGTTCACCCAAGGGCCTCACCATGTGTACATACCATCTTCTCATCCCCACCACATGCCTGAGGAATACCCAAGCCATCGTTCGACTGAGGATACAGAAAAGTGGAAGATCCTAAAGGGAAGGATCAGGGCAATCGAAGGGAGCGCTTATGAAGCCAGGGACGTAGCCGATCTGTGCTTGGTCCCAGATGTGGTCATCCCTCCAAAATTCAAGGTTCCTGAATTTGAAAAATATCAAGGAACTAGCTGCCCAAAGAGCCACTTGGCCATATACTATAGGAAGATGTCTCCCTGCATGCACGACGATAAGCTGCTTGTCCATTTCTTTCAAGACAAACCTTTTAATCAACGGCAGTAGTGAACCTGTACACTCAATCGGAGCGGACGTGCACTGCTCCTTCGGAGAGACCTTGCCGAAGCTTTCACGAAGCAGTATCAATACAATACAGAGATGGCCCCTGATCGGACTCAGCTCCAGAATATGGCCAAGAAGGGAGAAGAGTCCTTCAAGCAGTACGCCCAACGCTGGCGAGAGTTGGCCACTCAAGTACAACCTCCCTTGTCCGAAAGGGAATTGGTCAGCATGTTCATGGACACACTCCAAGATCCTTTCTATGACAAGATGATCAGTAATGTGACTACTAGCTTCTCCGATGTCGTCATCATTGGAGAAAGGATCGAAGGTGACATGCGCCGGGGAAAGATCGCGCACAAATCCACAGGGACAACCAATACTTCCAATGGGTCTGGGAAGAAAAAGACAGGAGAGACTTGCAATGTGGCTTCTAATCAAGGACAATATACTCCTCAAGTGGCACATTATGGTCCAACCGGTTACCAACCACCATTATACACACCCTACACACCATATCCTTACATTGCCGCCACCTACCAAACACCATACCCTCAAGCTCCAACTTACAACTACCCTATGCAAACCCAGCCACCTACACCATATACGGTCCAAACACAAGCCATAAACCAAAATCCTAACAAAGGCCAGAAAAAGGAGAAGAAGCCCATCCAATTTGACCCAATTCCAATCTCCTATACAGAGCTGCTACCTCGCCTAATCCAAAACTCGTTGATTGCTCTTTCCCCTTTGAAGCCTCAAGAGCCACCATATCCTAATTGGTACAATCCAAATGCTAGATGCGACTACCATGCAGGATTCATTGGTCACTACCGAGGATCGTGTAACATTGAAGCGTAAGGTGCAAATCTTAATCGATGTGAGATGGCTAGATTTTGGGAAGCGTGCTCCTAACACAAAACAATCCATTGCCAAATTATGGGAATCCAATAGCTAGCTGAAACAAATCAAAGCAACACAATAGGATGCCCTGTATTAAGGAAATCATCCAAGATTTGTCATACTTTTCAAAGTCAATCTTTTGTAAATAAATCTCAATAAATACAAAATTTACATTTTTCATACTTCTTGAGCGTGTGTTTTACCTTATTGACTTGTCTTCTTAAAATTTACCATTCTTTCTATCATTCAACATGTTTCTTATCCTTACCCAAAAATAAATACCTGTTGGTGATGATGCCATTGCCATAATAAATAATTTTGAGTGTCTTGTTGATTAGACTCAAAGAGAAAATTAAATGAGGAAGTAGAATAAACAAAATCTAATCAGGGATTCTGGATCACCACTCAAAATGTCTTATCAAATGAAAATATCCCGCTGGAACCAAGATCAAGTCCAAGCAAAATTTAGGGATGCAAACTAAGATCCGCTGAATTGGAAGCCAAAATGACCTCGGTAAGGTCAATGTCTGACCACATAAAATTCAAGAATGAGAAAGCCCGTTGGATTAAAATAAAAAATGGTCCAGGAAAAATCAGGGTCAAAATTCAAGATTCAAGAAGAAGGAAAACCCGCTGGGTTAAAAGCAAAAATAATACAGGCAAAAGAAGGGTTAAAATTCAAAAGGTAAGTCGACAAAATCATGATCAGAAAAGGTCTTGCTGGATTTCAAAAACAATTCAGGCAAAATTAGGATCAAAACAAGAGCCCGCTAGGTCGAAAACCTCAAAGGTGACCTAGGAAAAAGTTAGGGCACACAAACAAAAGCCCGCTAGGTTAAAACCCTCAAAGGAGACCTAGGAAAAAGTTAGGGCATACAAATAAGAGCCCGCTAGGTCGAAAACCTCAAAGACGACCTGGGAAAAAGTTAGGGCATACAAATAGAAGCCTGCTAGGTCAAAATTCTCAAAGACGACCTAGGAAAAAGTTAGGGCATTACAACCGAAGCCCACTAGGTCAAAAACCTCGAAGGTGACCTAGGCAAAAGTTAGGGCACTGAATCAAGAGCTCGCTAGGTTGAAAACTCGTAAGGGCGGTCTAGGAAAAATCAGGGCAAACAGAAGGCCTGCTGGGTTGAAAACCCCAAAACTAACCAGGCAAAATTCAAGGTCAATCAAGAATCCGAGCACAATTCAAATGCTTCTTCTCCTCACAACTTCTAAAACTAGGGCAAAAATTTTGCCATTTCTCGAGTTTGGTTAATTTGGCAATCAAGATTATGAAAAGCAGCATTGGCATGCTTCACCAAAGGTGCCATTTGGACAATCAGATCTCCCTTTCCATCCTTCTAAAACTGGGGCAAAATTTTTCCATTTGTTTGAATTAACATTTTCCATCAAAATTGCCATTAGGGCAATCAAACCAACATTCTTCGCCCTTGCAAGTATACTACCTTCTCCCACTAAACCATTTAAAAGCACTTTTGCATACCTCAAAGGTACACATGCTAAAAATAGGTGAAAACTGTAAAAGATAAAAAGATTAATTTTGAAAAGTCATGACGAGTCGGATGACTCCTCAACCTTGGCAACAGGGCATGATCGCTCCCATAAAGTCATCCTCCTGCAAATCACGATGCCACTCAAGAAAGGAAGAGTGTGTCTCATGCAATAATGTCGACCAGTGTTGGGTCTCAAGGGCCTAGAAGGGAAATTCAAAATTGGTCCAAAAGTCAAATGACAGGGTCAATCTAGCTCCTTTTGAATCTTGATTTTCCTTATATCAACTATGAGGTTATCGAGGAAAGGACAAGTCAAAATAATCAATCAAAAATCAAGAGAAACAAAGTTTTTACACCATCTCATGGTCTACATTCATCTCATAGCATCCATCTCATCAAATAATTATTTCAAGCATAAAAAAGTAATCGATAAATTAAAACATCGCATCCTCTTTATTCAAAGCAACACAAACATTGCATCCTCTTTGTTCAAAGCATCACAAACATCGCATCCCTTATCATTCATTCAAGTATCACAATAAGCTTTCAATCATTCAAGCATTTCATAACTCATTTTTCAAAACTAATTAAGACTTGGGTAAAATTGCCCAAATCAATCATAATTAAAAGACTTCCAAACTAGGGCAAATGCTTGTCCACCCAAAAATCCAATTTGAGGTCATCCTCAAATTCTGAGTCAAGCTCAAACTAGGGCAAATGCTTGCCCACACAAAAATTCAATTTGAGGTCACCCTCAAATTTTGAGTCAAGCTCAAACTGGGGCAAATGCTCGCCCACAAAAATTCAATTTGAGGTCACCCTTAAATTCTGAGTCAAGCTCAAACTGGGGCAAACGTTTGCCCACAAAAATTCAATTTGAGGTCACCCCCAAATTATGAGTTAAGCTCAAACTGGAGCAAACATTTTCCCAAGAAAGATTTAAATTCAAAAAAAATATACTCAAAACGGGGGCAAATGGTTGCCCAAAATCCCCTCAAGTTAAGGCATCCCTCGATTGCCAAAAGATCTTCCAAACTGGGGCAAACACTTGCCCAAAGTTCCTTCAAATCAAGATATCCCTCAATTATCAAGAATTTTCTAAACTGGGGCAAAACAGTTGCCCAAGTTTCTTCAAGAGAATAATTATCAAGTGCTTAAAAACCTTCAAGTGTAAGGTAGAATAAGAAATTTATTTTAATTCAAGAAAAACAAATTTCAAAATAGCTTGTCCAAGGCAGCTGATGACGAAGTCCATGTTCCACCCTCACAGGACACATCACACCCCCGCCTTGACAGGACCTGTACATTTTACCTGTCTTAACAAGTTTTCACCTTTTCCTGTCTAGCAGGCTTACATTTCTCCTGTCAACAACAGGAGTCCATCTACATTTATTCTGTCTTAACATGATAGTTTTTGTCATTTACTTTTCCTGCCTTAACAAGGCTTGCTTCTTTCTTGTCTTCACAGGTCCTTTTCATTTCGCTTTGCCTGTCTTAATAGGTTTTCACCGTTCTGTTGTGCCTGTCTTAAGAGGCGTTTTGCCTCCATCCTGTCAACAACAGGACTTTTACATTTTTGCCTATCTTAACAGGTCATTTTCATTTTCCTTTGCCTGTCTAGCAGGCTTGCATATCTCCTGTCATCAACAGGACTTTTCTGCATTTCACCTGTCTTAACAGTTCATTTTCATTTATCCTATCAAGCAGGATTTCATGTTTAAATTTCCGCATACATCCTGTCAAGCAAGATTTCATTTGCATTTATCCTGTCAAGCAGCATTTCATGTTTAAATTTCTGCACATATCTTGTCAAGCAGGATTTCATTTGCATCTATCCTGTCAAGCAGGATTTGATGTTTAAATTTCTGCACACATCCTGTCAAGCAAGATTTCATTTGCATTTATCCTGTCAAGAAGGATTTCATGTTTAAATTTCTGCACACATCTTGTCAAGCAGGATTTCATTTGCATCTATCCTGTCAAGAAGGATTTCATGTTTAAATTTCTGCACACATCCTGTCAAGCAGGATTTCATTTGCATTTATCCTGTCAAGTAGGATTTCATGTTTAAAATTTCTGCACACATCTTGTCAAGCAGGATTTCATGTCTAAATTTCTGCATTCATCCAAGCAGGATCCCATTTTCATGTTCATGTCAAGCAAGACGTCAAGCATGTTTAAATTTCTGAATTTATCCTGGCAATAGCAGGATGTCATTTGCATCTTCCCGTCAGCGACGGGATTTTCATCAAATTTACATTTTTACATTTTTGGCCTATGATGTCAGGCCTCCCTCAAATTCACATTTCTGCATTTTTGGCCTATAGTGTCAGGCCTCCTTCAAAATTTCTTTTCTCCACTTCGGCCTATAGTGTTAGGCCACCTTCAAGTTTACCTTTCCACAACTGGGCCTATGATGTCAGGCCTCCAACTTAGGTATATACCTCGGCCTATGCTGTTAGGCCAACTTGTACATATCTTACATTTTAGTTCTTGTATGCTTTCCTGTCTTAAACAGGTCGCTTTCACTTCGCTGAGCCCATCGTGACGGGCCATTTCTCTTCTGCTTTTCTTGTTTTAACAGGCCATTTTCATTTCGTTATGTTTGTCCTAACAAGCAATCCCATTGCATTCCGCGCCTGTCCTAACAGGCCCTTATTCATTTCACTTAGCCTAATTAGGCTACGTCATGAAGTCTCGCATATCTAAACCCCATCGGCACACAAAGCCAGCAAGGTCATTCAATTGCTATCCTCCAGGCCTCCATGAGGTTCACTTTAAGCTCAAGGCTTCTAGTGCTTCTCAGAATTTTTCAAAAGCCCGCCTCGGACATAATGTGTTCACGTCTTTACTCATTTCCTACCACGATAATTCAGAGAATCTTTTCTCACATTATCTGGTAGGAAAACGAGTAAAGAGGGGCAAACTGTAAATACTCAATTATGTCCGAGGCCCCCAATCATTAAAATTAATGAAGAAACCAATGTCAAATAAAAAAAATAAACAAAGAAGTAGAGAAATATACAGAAAGCAGAGAAACAAACAAAAAGAATTAAATAAAAATTTTAAATAATAAAGTAATAAAATAAAATAAAATAAAGAATTTAAGTTTGGAAATAAAAATCTGAAATTAAAACAAAATAAAGAATTTTGAAAATCTAAAGATATAATAAAAAGGAAAGTTTGAGAAAAAAACAAAACAAAAAATAAAAATTGGAATAAATAGGAAGTGGAAAATAAGTAATAATGAAAAAAAATAAAGAAAAAAAAACAACAAAGAATTAAAAAAAACTGAATAATAAACAAAGAAGTCAAGAAAAAATAAATAAATAGGAAAAAAAAGAAAAAAGAAAAATTTGAAATAAATAAAAGGAAAGAAAAGGCGGGAGTTTTCAAGAAAGGAAAGGGGTATAAAAGGAAAACACGTGCATTCAGGAAAGGGGGCTTGGCCATTTTTGGCATCCAGAGAGAATCAGAGCAAGAGATCTACGGGAAGCGAGGGGACTTCTCAGGTCTAAGAACCGTCCTCCTGAACGAAAGATGAATTCGATGGATATGAATGTAGAACCTTGAGCACCTTCACTGCATTTTGATGCAAGCTTCATACAGGTTAGTCGTTCTAATCTTTCCTCTGATTATTCTCGCACCAAGATCTGATTCAGTTTTGGAGAGGCATGATATTAGGTCGGTGAGAAGACGAACTGTATGAATAAATTAGTGACTCTAACAACGTCCTCGTTAAATCCATTGCCTCCACTTGAACGATTTCATTGTGTGAGGAAAATATGTTTGGCTCTGTTTAATTAAATCTAATGAATTCTTGATTGAACTTAAGCAAAAGTGGGGTAAGCTGTCCTAGTAATCAACGTCTTCATATATAGGTCTTTAGTCTAAATGCACAGGGGTAAACAGGGGTTAGCAAGATGCCACGACCTGCTCCGATTTTCATAAGACCAAGCGTATCGTGATTCCTTTGTGTGAGAGTCAAAAATGGGAGGTTGCAGGAGCAGCATAGGGAGTTCAAGTGCTGATCAGTGATACGCTGAGACCACAACCCTTGTGGTTAAACCATGCACCGTGCTGAGCACCTCACAAAGAAGCATATTCCCTCAATGTTGTTCTACACCATTCGATAAAGGAGATGCGCGGGGTAGACGTTAGAAACTGTATGCGTTGTAAAAAGACATGGTTGTAACCACCATTGAACTTGTGTTCCGACAAGCCATCATAGGGGTTAAGATAGCAAGGTAATAGCCGATATGAAACACTGCGGTATGTGTCGTGAAAGCAGCTAGGATAGTTACTCCATTTATGGCTTTAGCAATCCAATTTGGGTCAAGAGGTGGAGGCAATGATGCTCCCTATCTGCACTCTCACTCAGCCAGTAGGAAGATTGAGTAACGTAGGATACGAGAATTACCTGACCGAGTCCATGCTCCCGCACACATCAGGCCCATACAAGCGAACCATGCATGATAGGATCCTCCACTCAGCAGCAAACCTCGAGGCCATATGGAAGACGTGTCTCATGCAAACCCCATCGCTAATGCAACCGCGCAACGTTCTCCCTTTCCAAACCAGAATCCAGGTATGATGACCTATTAACCAGGTTGATTGATTTGAACAGTTCGTAAAGAAAACCGAGATAAAGTCTACAGGGTGTAATCATGGTTGCTAATAGGGCATCAAGGAACTCAAGAGAGAGTGTAAATATGAATCAGAATGGACTAATGTGGTTGAAGTAGCACTGTTTAGTTTCTTGGTCTCTTAATTTGGATGTGAAATTTTGTGGCATGGTTGAAGAAATGGTCACGGCTGGTGTCAGGTTCAAGAAATGGTCGAAGGGAAACTTCAAGTGCACATAAGCCCAAGTAAACCTCAGTCCTGATCCAAAAGCAAGGACCCTGGGTATTCTGAATAGCACGAGGCGTCTTTTGAGTACGGCTAACTATTGCAACGAAACTGTGCCTCGCTCCCACCAACCACGTATCATAATGGGCAAGCTTGTTAACTACCAGTTAGCCATTAGCCAAGGAAGGGTGTTGTTGCCCTAATGTCACTCACAGCAGCCTAGTCGAGTAGCCACGATAGGTTGATGGAAGTTCTTAAGCGAGTACATGGGGTTTGTATAACTGCATGGTGCTTGCCTGTTTCTTTGATCTGCACAGGCGGTTGTGGGGTTGCACCAAATGTGAGTCAAAGGTTGGGATTTGAAAGGTCGAATTAGTCTAAGGCCATTAGGGAACTTGTGGTCTGCACTGCCATGGCCCTTCAAAATGAACGCATACCCAGGTTTGATTTCATGCGCACGATGGCAAGGTGGGAGTAGCAGGAGTACAGGCTATGGTTAAGAATTGCATGTGTTCGTACAAGCGCTAACAGCAGTGTATAGAGGAACTCTTAGGCTTAAATGGCTTCACACAGAAAGGGAAGACAAACAATATGCATGGGAAATTTTATAAAGTATTATACATGCATCGTGGTGAATAGCATGCGCTTCAAGTCCCAAGTCCTTCGTTCGATTCCCAGCCCCTGCATATTTTGCTAGTTTACAATAAATCCCATGCCCCTTCACTCACCTTAAGTCCAAACTTAGGTCCCATAAAGGAGCATTTGGCTCAGTGGCTGGTGCTTTGCCTCTCAAATCCCATGGCTCGCCTTCGAATCCCAGGAACAGCCTTTGGGCACCCCCCTTCTTTTTTCTTCTTTTTCACTCAAATTCCTTCAAAATTACAAAAATTCCCCCCGAACTCTCAAAATTGCAAAACTGCCCCCCCTAAACTCTCAAAATTGCAAAACTGACCCCAAGCTCTCCCTAGTTGTAGATTTGCCCCGTAATTTCTTATAATTAGAATTTCACCCCATAATTTTCCATAATTAGAATTTCACCCCATAATTTTCCATAATTAGAATTTCACCCCCATAATTAGAATTTCACCCCATAGTTTTTCCCTAACTCACAATTTCACCCCCATAATTTTCCATAATTAGAATTTCACCTCACAGTTTTCCCTAATTCACAATTTCAACCCCAAATTCTCCAAAATCACAATTTCAACCCCATAGTTTTCCCTAATTCACAATTTCAACCCCAAATTCTCCATAATCCAATTTTAACCCCAAATTTTCCCTACTTCATAATTTCAACTCCAAATTCTTCATAATCACAATTTTAACCCCAAATTCTTCCCTAATTCAAAATTCAACCCCAAATTCTCCATAATCACAATTTTAACCCCAAATTTTCCAAAAATTTAAATTAAACTCTTTCCTTCTAAAATTCCAATAAAGTCCTTTTTCTTCAAAATTCAAATTAACTCATTTACTCAAGATTCAAATTAAAATTCTTTTCTTCAAGATTCAAATTAAAATTCTTTTCTTCAAAATTCAAATTAAGTTCTTTTCTTCGAATAAAACCAAATCAAATTCAAATTAATTTTCCTTCCCTCAAATTTCCAAATCAACCTCAAATACCTTTTCTCAAAACCATCAGGTCCGAGTAAAGCATTCTTGATCAAGTCAAGTTTCATTTCCCAAAACTCAGAATCAAACTCACTTCAAAACAAATCCCTTTTTCAAATCAAGCCATTTCTTTTTCTTATCTTTATTATATCCAAATTGAAATTCTTTTTCAAATATTTTTTCGGATCCTTTGTCTCACGCAAGGGGTCTAAATGGGGAACTGGCGGTTCACCTGCTATTCAATGTTTAGTACTTCGTATAAGCCCCCGTGCTGCCATAGCCGCCTCAGACCTTGTGCATGAGTGAACTAAAGGTCCTTCCAAAAATAAAATTCTCTTTCAAATGTTTTGGGATATTTGGTCTCATGCAACGGACTCTAAATGGGAAACTGGCGGTTCACCTGCTGTTCAACGTTTAGTAGTTCGTATAGGCCCTCGTGCTGCCGTAGCTGCCTCGGACCTTGTGCATGAGTGGACTGAAGGCTCCGCAAAAAAAAAAAAGGCTTTTCAAGAAAAAACAAAATCTTCAAATACTCTTTTTCAAGTACTTTCGAAGGTCAAGCCTTCAAAACAAACCAGAACTACGTAAGCCTTGAGTTTCCCATTGCACCGGGGAATACGTAGGAGCAGGATCAAGTCCTGTCAGGCTAACCTCCATCAAGTTATTTATTTCACATTAATTAAGGGATCAAACATCTTCAAAAATCACACACTCAGTTTAAGGGTACGGTTCTTCGGAACGGGCGAGTGGGGTGCCTAACACCTTCCCCACTCATAACCGACTCCCGAACCTAAATCTCATTCTCGAGTTAGGGTTTTTCCAAATATTTTTCCGTGAAATAAAAATTTGGTGGCGACTCCACATTGATCCAAAATAAAATTCATTTTTCAAATTTTAGCGAGTTCTTCGTCTCGTCAGAATTACAGTTATGACAACCATGAACGAAAGGTAGAAAGAGTTTGGGATCATGGGAATAGATAAACCTCTAGGACTTGAGAACCATCTAAGACTAGAACCCACAGGCATAGATCTCATAGGCATAGAGAGCACAGGAGTAGGAGTAGGAGCTCCTCTAGAGATAGCTTAGGAGATAGAGATTTTAGAAGTAATCATAAAATTAAAGATTCAGTGGAGTAGAGATGCCTTAAAACCTATAGAGCTACCTTGTCGCAACTGTAATTACAACGAAATGAAAAACTCCTTAGAATTTAAAAAGAATCTTGTTCAATCTTGTGGAGCTACCACCAAATTTTTATTTGAGGGAAAAGATTTGGAAACACTCTAATTTGAGGAAAAGGTTCTAAGTTTGGGAGTCTGTTACGAGTAGGGAAGGTGTTAGGCACCCTACTTGCCCGTTCCAAAGAACGATACCCTTAAACTGAGCGTGTATTTTTTAACATTGTTTGATCCACTTAATTAAAGTAAAAATAAATAGGTTGGTGCATAAAGGCCTGACAGGACTTGATCATGCTCCTACATATTCCCTAGTGCAACGGGAAACTCAAGGCTAAGTAATTCTGGTTGCCTTGAAGACTTGATCTTTGGGGATTTCTAAGAGAATTTTGAGGGATAATTTTAGAATCAACATTGATTTTCCACAGTTTTTAGTTGCATAGAAGCACAGTGTCCCAGACAACTAAGGCTGTACGGGGATCAATACGAGTTTCTAAACACCGAACAGTAAGAAGAGCTACCAGTTGGTGCATAAGACTCGTCGCGTGAAACTAAGGATTTTTGTAAAAAAAAATTTTATTATCTTAAAAGCTTTTCCAAAGTCCACACATGCACAAGATCCCAGAAAACTAAGGTTGTACAGGAATCCATACAAGTTTCTAAACACCGAACAGTAGAAAGAAGCTACCGTTGGTATTTAGGACTCGTCGCGTGAAACCAAGGATTTTGTAGAAAACAATTTTATTACTTTAAAAGCTTTTTCAAGGTCCACACATGCATAGGATTCCAGAAAACTAAGACTGTACAAGGATCCATACAAGTTTCTAAACACCGAACAGTAGAAAGAGCTACCAGTTGGTATTTAGGACTCGTCGTGTGAAACAAATAATTTTGTACAAAACCATTTTATTATTTTAAAAGCTTTTTCAAGTCCACATGTGCACAGGATCCCAGACAGTTAAGGTTGCACATGGATCTATACAAGTTCCTAAACACGGAACAGTAGAAAGAGCTACCAATTAGTATTTAGGACTCGTTGCGGGGAACCTAGAATTTTGTGGAAATATTGGGGCATGACCTAAAAGACGGGGCTAATTGAATAAAACTTGTTTTTTAATTAAAGGAGAATTCAAAAATGATTTTACTGTATTTTTCATTGTCATTTACTATTATGGCCTCCCTCTTACGAGGGAAAACAAATGGTTAAGGCTTTGAAAAGCACCTGGGCCGACCAAAAATTGATTATTGATGTTTTATATTTTATTATTTTTCAAACGGTGAATGTCGACATGTATCCTTACTCCTTTTTTTTTAAAATGCGATCTTGTACTGTCGATTCCAACCCTATGGTGGTCGCTGTTGGGCTTAATTTGAACTAATTCCCCTACCACTTATTTAGTTAACCAAAACGGCCCACTTAAGGTATAATATGTTCGATTTTCGTATCCACAGCATAAGAATTATTGATTATTGATGCAGCTTTTGTGGACCCCACAGGCCTATATATGCATGGCTCACATGGCTTTTGAATGGTTCGTGCAAAGCCTTTACCATCCCCTTTATCTGTGGTCAACATGGTCTCCCCCAATTCACGTATTCCCGACGCCTTGACCGGCCCCCAAACTGGAGCCGCCCGAGTCCGCATGGCCGGAATGCATGTGACCTCTCGTATGGTTCATCCCATGACAAACTTCCAACACCCAGCCATCATACCACTACCTCGGTTAGTGGCCGCAAAGTTACAGTGTTAAAATAAAAGGTGTAACTTTTGTTGCCTACTGTGTATATTCATTCATTCCTGTAGAAGCTCCTAGGAGGACCTGGATGCAGAGTTGTCTGAGTAACTTCTATGGGGCCTTAAGGAATAGCCATAATTTTAATTTCAACTTTCTGCTTGCAGGACAAACCGCAAAATGGCTTAGTGACAAACGGGACTTATTGATCAATCAGCAAGTGCTCCTCACCTTTACCATTAGGAAGAATAAGGACAATGTTACTTGTAATGTTTTTCCCATAGAGGCCAACCATGTACTATTGGGAAGGCCATGGTAGTTTGATAAGAATATCCATCATGATGAGCATACTAATAGTTATTTCTTCCTTCTCAATTCCCAGAAAATCATCTTAGCACCCCTTTCCCCTGGTGAAGTCTATCTAAACCAAAATATACAATGAGATAGAAAAGGGAGGAAATAAGGATGTAACACCCTAAATTTCTATGATGAACTCTTGAAGCCACAAATAATCCCTAGAGTGAAACTAAGTAGGAATAGGAACCAAAAATAGAGAAATTAGAAAGTTTGGGGCAAATGAAGAAAATGCCTCTACACTTGGAAAACTCAAATAATGTACCAGAGAAATGTAAAACATAAGTGAAATACATTCTAAAGGGTTAGAGAACATCAAAGGTGATTGAAAGTAATAAGAAAAACTTAGAAAACAAAGAAGGGATGAAAACACCCTCAAGAAACTCTAAAAACATCTAAAATGCCCCTAGAAAGCTCTATTTTTGGCACAGAGCTTAAGATTAAATTGGGAATGAACCAAAAAGTGTTAGAATTTTCAAAAGAATAATTTGGAAATTTTTCTCACAATACTAAAAAAATTACAAAAATACCCCGAAAAGGTCAGGAGGGCGAGAAGGTGTGAGGAAGAAGCCAAGAGTGGGCCTCACACGGGCTACAAGAAAATTTTCATATGGAAACCATGGTGGTGAGTCACCAAGCCAAGTCAACTCAAGTAAACCCATAAAAGACAAAAATAATTAATGCTAAGATTCCTTTAACTATGATTAAGGCTAATTAACCTTGATTAATTAAAAGTTAATCATGGTTAGGTTAAGTTAAACATGATTAGTGAAAAAGATCAACCTCATTAATATTAATCAAACTATAAAAGGATAATTCCTTAAATTTTAAATTATTTTGAAAAATGAAAAATTTATGCAAAATTACCAAAATACCCCCTAAGTGAAAAAAATAATCCAATTTTTACCCTTGGTTAGCCAAATTCCTTAAGCTCATTTAGGACTTCATTTGGTTTGGGAAAACTATCCAAAATCTCTCCAAATTCATCTAAGTTAAAAAAACTCTAACCTTTCACCTTAAGCCTAAGTCTCCATCACTTTCACTTAGAGATCCTTATGGACTAGCCAAAGGGGGACAAAGATCAGCCACATAGCCCTACCATCACTCACACTCAATTACCTTCAAGTAGGATTTTCTACTTTGTCTTTTTAAGCTTTAATCTTACTTTTATGGTTTGTTTTCTTTCTTTTGTGTATCATTTCTCTAAAATCCATATATCTCCTTTTACTTGGACTTATGAGGGCTCAAGGCTAATTTTGAACAGTTCAAAATGAGCATCATCATTTTTTTGTGATTTTTGAAAAATTATGAGGCAGAGATGGAAGGACGTAGTTCTTCTAGATCAATGGAGGTTTCACTTTGGAGAAGGATGGAGAAGGAATGGAGTTGGATTAAAACTTAACTTGGAAGCGCCACCTCTAAAGGAGGATAAGCTTCTTCTCCACCACCATAGCTACCATGGATAAGGAGGTTCCTCAACCTCAAGTCTGGTTCTAGAGAAGAACAGGGAGAGAAAATCTCTACAAATTCTGAGTAAAAAAACTCTTGATTCATTCAAATGAATCTTCATATGAAAAATTACATATAGAAGGCCTTATTTATAGGAGAAGGTGGTGCCTAGCATGGGGAAGCCTTGGGAATTCGAATTAGGCCTTTCCATTGAGCCTAGAATTAGTTCCTGCTTGTATTCCAAGGCATCCTATAAATTGGCCAAAGCAAACCCAAAAAGATCAACAAAGGAATTTAGGAAGATAGGCCTGCTCTATACATGTCTTGGGCCTTCTACTTCAAAAATACAAAAAGAGTTCTAAAACCTAGTCTAAAATGTGTACGACCAATGGCGAGGTGAATTGGTCTTGAGGGTTAGTCTCCTGGAGGCCTAAGAAGATCTCCACCTATGTCTACAGCTTCTTTCCCCTAGCCCTGGTAATAAGCCCAATAAGTCTGAGGATCTTTCTTGGAGAATGGAACTGCTCTGGTGTAGTTCTAGATGTCTCCGAGGATGCCTCCACATCAAGTCCTCCCTTTTGGAGCGCATTCACCCTTGAATGAGAGTCCTCTTCATCTGTTCCTGCAACAAGAGAAGAGAGATCAAACATATTAAATGTAGCACTCACTCCATAATCTAGGTAAATCGAGGCAATAAGCATTAGGGCCTAGTCGCTCTAGAACTTGGAAGGGGCCATCACCCCATGGTTGCAATTTAGATCTCCTAAGAGAAAGGAATCTCTCCTTGTGGATGTGCAATCAAATCCAATCACCAAGTTCAAATAAAACTTCCTCTCTACCCTTATTGGTTATCCTAGCATAATGTTCTTTCTTTTCTATAATGGCATTGACTTTGGCATGGAGCTCTTGAACAAGCTTAGCCTTTTGGGCTCCATCCTTACTGTGATATCTGGCTAGCTTAAGAATGGGTAAGAGATTTACAGTTGTGAGGGGTTAAACCCATACACTACCTTGAAAGAGGACTGTTGAGTGGTAGTGTAGTGCCCTATTGTTGGCAAACTCAACATGGGGCAGACGCTCCTCCCAAGTTTTGAGATTCTTACCTACAATTTTCGTAAAGAGGGTGGAAAACATCTTATTCACCATTTCTGTTTGGCCATCAGTCTAAAGATGGCAAGATGGAAAACATCTTATTCACCAAGTTTACCCCAAAGGGTATGCCAAAAATGGTTGAGGAACTTAGTGTCTCTATTGAACACAATACTCCTATGAATGTCATGTAACCATACTATTTCCCGGAAGAAGAGTTTGGCTACAAAACCAGCATCGTCCACCTTATGGAAGAAAATGAAATGGGCCATCTTACTAAATCATTCCACTACCACAAAGATGGAATCTATTTTCCTTGGGATTTTGGGTATCCATAGGACAAAGTTCATACTGATATCTACCTAAAAGGAGTCAGGTACAAGTACGAGGTGTATAGGCCATGTGGTTTAATAATAGATTTGGCCTGTTTGCAGATGATGCACCTCTAGCAATATTTCTGCATGTCCCTGTCTATATGAGGCTAAAAGAAATTTTCTATCAAAATGGTCAAGGTTTTCGGGGTACCAAAGTGTCCCGTCAATCCCCCTTCATGAGACTCCTTAAGAAAAAGATGCCTCATGGAACAGTTTGACACATATAAACGATTATGTCTAAAGAGGAGATCCTGGTGCTTAAAATACTCATTTTATGCTTTATGAGCACAATCCCTATAGAGTTTCCCAAACTCTATGTTCCCATCTATAGATCCTTTATATGTTCAATAATGGTACTGAAATGACAAACCTCCTATAGAAGCTAGCCAAACCATGGGAGGTCCTTACATCTCCCACAGTTTGGGGAATTGGCCATCTTGAATGGCCTAAACTTTCTCTAGATCAACTTGGATCCTTGTTTACTAATGAAAAAACCTAGAAAGATAACTTGGTCCAAGTAGAAGGTACATTTCTCTAGGTTGGCATATAACTGTTCAGCTCTAAGAACTAAGAGAACTGCCCTAACATGCTCTATATGCTCTTCCTAGGACTTTGAATATATCAAGATATCATCAAAATATACCACCATACATTTTCCTATTAAGTCCCTCAGTACATGGTTCATGAGTCTCATGAGCGTACTTGGAGCATTTGTCAGCCTAAATGGCATGATTAACCATTCATATAGCCCAAAATTTGTTTTGAAGACTGTCTTCCACTCATCCCTTTCTCTTATCCTAATTTGGCGATAACCTAACCTAAGGTCAATTTTGAAGAATATACAAGACCTATGAAGGTCCTCTAAGAGGTCATCTAACCTAGGTATAAAGTGCTAATACCTAATAGTGATCTGGTTGATGGCTCTACAATCTACAGACATCCTTTAGCTACCATATTTTTTTGGGACTAGTAGGACAGGCATAGCACAAAGGCTTAGCCTTTCTCTTACCCAACCTTTGGATAAGAGGTCCCTTACTTGTTTTTGTATCTCCTTTGTTTCTTCAAGGTTACTCCTATAGGCTAGCCTATTAGTAAGAGAGGCTCTAAGAATTAGGTCAATTTGATGCTCTATGCCTCTCAAAGGTGGAAGTCCTTTGGGCATCTCCTTAGGGAAAACATCCTCAAATTCATTCAATAGTGGCTGGATGACGTTAGGTAATGTAAAATCCTCTTGGAGCAGAATCTGCTATCTGGGCATGATGAGGTATATGGTCTTTTTGGCCATTAAAGCTTGTTTTACCACCCTGAGTTCTATATGTAAGGTGCTAAAGTTAAGGGTGTCTTGAGATACCTTAGACCTTTTCCCCTTCAGTTCCTTCTTCCTTTTAGCCTTTTTATTTCTCATTTGTACTTGGTCCTTGCAGACCTCACTCAAGCTTAAGGAAACTAAAGTTATCTTATGGGAATTAAATTGGAAGGAATACCTATTAGTGTTCCCATCGTAATGAACATTACAGTTAAATTGCCATGGCTTTCCCAAGAGAAAAAGAATGGCCTCCATTAGGACAACATCATAGACGGCATCATCTTTATACCTTCAAATAGACAATGAAAGGAGCACCTATTGATTAACCAACAAATCTCCCTTATCACTAAGCTATTGTAGTTTGTATAGCTTAGGATGGGGGTGGTTACTAGTCCTAACTTGGTTACTAGCCTAACGCTAGCCACATTTGTACAACTACCCTCATCGATAATTAAGGAGCAAGTGTGCCCCTTGATTGAACTTCTTGTATGGAAGATGTTCTCTCTTTGACTCTCATTATCCTCCCTAACTTTACTTCCCAGTAATCTCCTAACCACTGGAAGGTGACCCTCAAGGGCATACTCTAAGGATTCACTCTCTAAGGAGGAGGAGGTTGAACTAAAGTTAGTGGACTCTAGAGATGAATAATTACCATTTTCATTAAGGACTATGGTCTTTTTATTTAGAAGTTGAGAAGCAATATGTTTCCTACACAGGCACTTGAAGCATTTTATTGAAGACCCTTTTCCAGAAGGAAAATTTGGGGTCTTGCCTTTAGACTCTTTGGAGTCTTTGGCCTCTTTGGACTCCCTAGGTTTGATGCTAGAGTCTTTTGAATCCTTTTTCCTATCCCTCCAAGTGTCTTGTGTAGATGATCTATATGCAGTATATTTTCCTTTACCCTTCCTATTGAGTTGGACTTCTACCTTTATGGCTTGGTGGTAGAGATCATTTAGGGTTAGGTATTGGTGGAGTTCTACCACATCTCTGATGTCATACTTAAGTCCATCTAAGAACCTAGCCATGGTGGTTTCCTCACTTTCTTGCACATTATCCTTAACTACTACAACTTCCATCTCTTTGTAATACTCATCTACACTCTTGGTTCCTTGAGAGTCTTTGCAACCTATTGTAGACCTATCTTAAATAATAAGGAGGTACATGTCTTGCCCTCATGATATGTTTCATTTGTTTCTAATCACTTAAAGGCTTAAACCTTTCTTTGTTAAGCCCATCCTACCATATTAGGGCATAGTCACTAAATTCTAAGGCAGGTAGTCTCACCTTATATCTTTCCCTAATAGCATGGCTTGCAAAGATTTGTTCACCTTAAGCTCTCAATCAAAGTATGCCTCTGGATTTTTCCCTCCTTGGAAACTGGGCATTTTAATCTTAGGTAGTTTTATGGATTCTAAGGTATCCTTACCCTTCGATTTCTATTCCTATAGCTAACTCTATCATCTAAGTTATCCCTAGAGGAACTCATACTCCTATGTTTTCTAAACCCATGGGATCTATGTCTATGAGTCTTAGACCTAGAGGGTTCCCTAGTCCTAGTTGCTTCTCTATGCCCATGATGCCTTACTCTACATCAGATATCTCCTTCTCATGATAATTATCCTCATTCCTAGACCCACTAATTTCAATTATTCTTTGATTTCTTGGTTGTTTTTTATTTTTTTCTTTTTAAGTGATCTAGCCTTTGTTCTGTGGCCCTTGCTTGGGTTTGAAAAACCCTTTCTAATATATTGGCCAATTGTTTCATTTGGGTTCTAGGGGATAGTTCATGGGTACTCATTTTCAAAATAGAAAATGCCTCTCCACATTCAGATTGCTTATGCTAAGAAATTAGATAACACAAGTCAAAACACTTAGCACACAATCTAAGCTCTAAGCCACACACAAACACACAAGGGTTAGGAGATTTACCTAGCCTCCTTGATTTTAAAAATAAGACAAGGCTATACTACTAAATAGTTTTAAGAAATTCAAAAATCACTTAGCACACAAACAAGGTTTAAAGCATAAAAACACAAGCTATAACTTGACCTTAGGTGAGTATCCTGCACCAACGTGTGAAAGTCCAAGCCCTTATTATAAACAACTAGCAAAGGTAAATATAAATTACACCACAATTAAATCCTACCACAAATCACTAGGATTTACATTTTAAATCAATCCTAACTACAAAGGTTCAATCTAAAATTTACAATTCAAAAACCAAATGCTACTTATTACAAAATGCATTCACTTTGGTCTTCAATTCGAGTTTGATCTTAACCTTTCACTTTGGTCTTGAAATCAAACTCTCAAGCCTTGGTTTCTTGAGTCCCTTGGCACACCTTTCCTTATGCTTAAGCTTCTCCAAGTCCTTACAAAATTAAACACAAACAAAAAAGACACTTGCTGTCTCACTTGGTTAGTGTTAGAAAAATCAAGTTAAATTTCACTAGTTCTCACCAATTATTTATGCTACCCTCTAATATCCTCACCATACAACCATCCATCTCACACCATTTCACTCACACAAATAGCCTTCCAAACCAATTTGAGATCAACAAATAACTCAACTCAATTTAGGTGCCTTAGTGATGTGTAAGTGATGAAGAAGTGCTCATAAGTGTATGTACAAAGGTGACAAAACTTAGAGGAAATTTAAAAGACAAGAAACAAAAGCTATTGCAACAATGTTATATTCAATGGAATAGCAAGACCAAACTTAGAGGCCAATCAAATAAAAACTAGAATTAAAGGCAAACAAAGGAGATAGGCACACAAAGAAGTACTTGAAAACTTTAAAAAGTGGCATGCACATGCTCATGGAAAGAGAAGATATTATTTGGCAAAGTAATTATGACATGTATAAACTAAGTAATTAAACCTAATATTATGAAGAACCTATGGCCTAAATAAATCATGGGCAGCTAACACACCACACTCGAGGAAAGTAAAGCAAATGACCTTTATGCAAACTTTTTTTCTATATGTTTTTTCCTTCTTTTTTTTTTCTAATTCTACTTGTTTTTTTTATTCTTCTTTTATTTTGAGTTTTCTCAACTTATTTTTGTCATAATTTTGGTCCAAAGTTCATAGAGTTCAAGTCCTCAATTGTTCCTTCCATAGGCTCTTGTTAAGCCCTAAGTTCACAAATTCATCCAAGTGCATTTTGCACTTCATCCTTTGCATAGGTATGGTATTCTAAGTCATAAGCCCTTGTCTGATTTCCTCCAATCCAGCTTAAGTAATAAGGTCCAGGGATAAGAATAAAGTGTCTTTTAATTTGATTCAAGCATACACTTAATCCTTTATGTTCAATGACTTAACATATAGGATGTATGCACATGATCATGCACTCTTAGGAATTTTTTAGAGGAAATACAAAACCAAACAACTCCAAAAGGCATGCATATAGAAGGATGAAAACATGAAAAATAATACCTAAACCAAGCTAAAAGAATTAGATCTACACAAGAACTTCAACAACACATGAGATTTTGGCACCAAACTTTGAATTAAAATCTCATAATTTTTCTAAATTCGTTTTGGCAAATCTAAAAAATTAAAACTTATTAATTGAAATATACGGATCATAGGAAGCAAACAAAATAAGTTTAACAAATATCAGATAAGAAATGAGCAATTTATGCACAAATCAAACAAGTTAGGTTCATTTACACACTAAGATGTACATACTTTAGTAATCAGGCTATAAAAACTTAATTTCATATCCAAGTTACACAGATAATATCATTCAAGAAACTAGAAAGAAATAAGAAGGTAACACAATAAAAATCTTCTAAATCGGAGATTATTTGACCGATCAAAAATGAAAACAAAAATAGAGATATAGATGAACTTGGTAATCTAAGAAGAAGCAAGAAAATTAAACCAAATAAAAGCTGGACCAAACCTCCATTGATGATGATTTGATACCAGTTGATGCAGAGGTGGAAGGAGATGGTTCTTCTGGATCAATGGAGGTTGTAATTTGGAGAAAGATTAAAGAGGAATGGAACCGAATTCAAGCTTGACTTGGAAGTGCCACCTCTGGACGATGGAAAGCTTCTTCACGAACACCATGAGCTGCCATGTATGAGGAGGTTCCTTAACCCCAAGTCTGGTTCTAGAGAAGAATAGGGAGAGAAAAACTCTTAAAGTTCTGAGTGAAAGAAACTCTCAATTCATTCAAATGAATCTTTATATGAAAAATTACACATAGAATGCTTTATTTATAGGCAAGGGTGGTGCCTAGCATGGGGAAGCCTTGGGAATTCGAATTGGGCATCTCCATTGAGCCCAAAATGAGTCCCTCCTTGTATTCCAAGGCAGCCTATAAAGTGGGCCTGTTCTATACATGTCTTGGGCCTTCTACTTCAAAAATACAAAAAGAGTCCTAAAACCTAGTCTAAAATATGTAGGGCTAATGAGGAGCTAGATTTGGCTTGAGGGTGAGTCTCCTAGAGGCCTAAGAAGGTTTCCACCTCTATCTACAACTTCTTGGCCCTAACTGTGGTAATAGGCCCAATAGGCCTGAGGATCCTACCTGGAGAATAGGAGTTCTCTTGTGTAGGTCCACGTGTCTCTGAGGATGCCTTTGCATCAAATAAGATGAAGTTTGGTTGGTTTAAAGTGCTTCTAAGTAACTTAGAAGAAATTTAATCAGTAAAAATTATTTTAAAATCTATTTTGATGCTTTGGACAGTTTTGAGAAGTCATGAGAAATTTTTTTAAAGTGTTCTTGGTAGGAGATGGATGGATCTTAGAGTAAATCTGGTGGATCTACACTTGGTTGCTTAAAAAAAATGTTATGTTGCATGCTTTTATGCTTAAAGCTTGAGAGTTGTGATTTTTATTCTTATGGTGGACTTGTGTGTTATTATGTCTAGATCTAAACCCATGAACTTAAATATTAAAAAGTGAAAAAATTAACTTTTAAGTCCCAAAAGCTTGCTTTGGGCATGGATCTAAAAATTACTAAGTAAAAGTTGGAATTTTGGACTAGAAAATGGCATAAGCTTTACAAGACACTCAAGACTCATTTTGGCCATAACCCAAGCTATGGACTTTGGACAAACCTTGTATGGACCAAGAGTTTAAGGTGTTGCAAATGCACAAAATCAAGGAACCAAGATTGTATGAGATGAAATTTTAAAAAGGTAACCTTGGCAAGTCAAGGGAAGCATTTGGCCATGCAAGCATACTCAAGGATAAAATTTCTTAAAATTTTTATAGGTGACCAAATCTAGGTTATAAATGATGTAAATCAATCTTTGAACAAAGAGAATTTGAGCTAAAATGACCTAAAATTCACTAAGTGTGCATTCGGCCATCCTAACTTAAGGGAAAAATAAGCTTAAAATTGGTCAATGGTATATTAAGATTTTTTATTAAGTAACTGGATTAATTAAAAGTATAAGTAACACTTACAAGTGACCAAGTCTATAATAACCAACGTAGGTAAAATAAGGTGAAGTTCATAATTACTATTTAATCTAGATTTCAAGAAGGCATAAATTGGTAACTAAAAATGAACCATGAATTAGGAGGAGGAGGAGGGAATGTCATTCGGCCATGACCCTTAGAATTAGGGAAGAAGATCTAAAAATTACCAAAACATGGTTAAACTTGTAGCTTAGATCCTAACCAGAAGGATTGGTCAACTAGGGTTGAAAATTTAGTACCCTAGTCTTAGAAGTGGCATTCAGCCACCATGGGGTTAATTAACCAAAAAGGAGTTTTAATTCTTAATTAGATTTAATTAGGGGTCCTAGGAATGTAAGTATAAGGTATTAAAAGAATAAGAGGGTTATGAAATTAGTTAAGGGACCATCTGGCCATTTTAGGAAAAATAGATGTAGGAGGAGATTTAATTCTTAATCAGCCTTAACTAAACATCCTTTGGTCTATAACTAGAAGAGATTAAAATTTGGAGCAAGTATTACAAAGGTTAAGGAGCTATTTGGATATAATCATTAAGTTAGTGGAGAGAAAGTTAAGAATTTATCATAATTCAAGTCTAAACCTAAGCATCCATAAGATAGGTGATTAGGAATAAAACATGAAATTGGAAACTAGGTTAAGCCATTCAGCCATAACTCAAAGGAATGGAGAAGAAGTCTTAAAAATTCCTAAGTTAGGTATCAATAAATTAATTAGTCTTCAATGGGTGAAAATCAACTCATAAGACAAGGAAAAATAAACTAGAAGGCCTAAGAAGCCAAAGGTTCACATTCAGCTACTCTAGATTAAATGAGAAGAAAAGAGGTTGAAAACTTGGTGTAGGTAACTTAAGAAACCTTATAATGTAAATTAGAGAACTAAAAGTTTATAGGAAGCTTAGAAGCACATGGACAATCATTTAGCCATGTTAACTTAAATTAATTTAAATAAGCTAAAGACTTGTTAGCACTTAACATTTGAACTTAGTATAAGTAGGAGATGCATAAGAGTTGAAAAATTGAAGAGCACGAAGAATAAAAACTTAAAAGGTGTCATGTAGTCACCTAAAAGACTTCTAAGTTGTAAAAATCATGTGAAACTAATATGACTTTCAGAAAAGGACAGGTTAAGGAGCAACTTAGAAGGTTAAGAGAATTAAGTCCCTTGAGTGATTCTTAATAAAAAGTTAAAGAGCTAAATAAGTTAGACATATGATCGGAACATACAACCATGTTATTCTAAATGTGCTTTACTAGTCAACTTGTGATGTTCTTACAAATGCACACTGTTTAATGTGAGTTGAAATGTTGAATGCTCATAAGTATAGAAAAGATGATGTTTTGTATAGGGAGTATTTATGATTAATGATGTGATAGAAGTTGAGATCTACATACGCATATCATATTGACTGGATATTGATTGAGCATGCATAATTATCTAGAAGTCATTAAAAATTAACCTCAAGGGTTTAATTGGTCACTAAAGAAAACTTATGTGAAAATTTAATCTACTCTTAATATGCCTTGTGCACATCATATCCAAAGGGCACCTAGAGCTTTACTGAAGAAGAGGTAAAAGGGTTCTCCTAAGAGACAAAAGGGTTCTTCAAAAATCCTTCTACTAGGAAGACAAAAGGGTTCTTCACATATTATAAGGTAATGAATATCATCTAGGACTGAGCTTATATCCTTAGTAGTAGAAGGTAGAGTAATAGACTTAGTGAGAAGATATTGTTTAACTAATTTTTAATGTATGTCTATGTCTATAATTCCCCCGAAGTTGTGAAACTGAATCTATAATTCCCCCGAAGTTGTGAAACTGAATCTATAATTCCCTAAAGTTGTGGAATAAAGTAATGACAGAGATAAATTTTAAGACATAGAATAACTTGTGAGTCAAATAATATCTTTATTGTGATCCCAAATTTATGAAGTTTAAGACAAATATATGCTTAAACAATGAGATTGTTTCTATATAAATATTACCCACTTCAATAGGATGTTTTAAAAAAAATAAAAGCAATCTTGTATGCATGTCATGATTTTTCTAATAAACTGAAGTGTTAGGATGAAAGTGATGACATAGAGGTAGAGCAGAAACCTATTGAGAAACTTAGTTTCTCACTCCTTCTCTTCCCACTTTCTTCCCAAACAACAACGATGTCATTCACGACAGCAATGATTTAGTGTCGACTGGTCAACGAACCTTCATGGTCTTCTAATCATTGCACATGCCAACGTCAGGATCTACTTCTCGCTAGGTTATATGTTCATCATTAAGTTCTTGAGCCTGAACTTTACAACCACGGAATTTTTTATTCCCTTGTAGTCGTTTCACCTTGATGGAGTATTTCCACCCCTTCCTAGCTACCGTAGACAGGGGATAGTCACTGTTAAAGAATCCTCTTCAAAAAGGGAGACTGATCCTTAAATCCATCACATTACCATAACTTATCTCACATATAGTCCTCCCATGGAAGCTCACCGTATCTGATGTCCAATCCTTTCCAGGTGTACCAAGAGATGCTGGACAAAACTTTTATGTCATTGGATCCAAGTATGTGGATGGAGTGTTTCCACCGTTATGCTTGTAGAGATTCATTGATCTTCTAGTTGTTTCAAAGAAACAAAAGTTGAGAAGTCATACCAATAATGTACATTTTTGTGAATAGTTGGATGCAAGCATCCCTAAATATTAGTAAGTAGTAGCATGCTAAGTATGTATAATATATGTATTAAAGTATGTACTAAATATGCTATGTAAATGTAGCATGTATATTATTTCATGTAATAAAATGTATGATAAGGCCTTAGTGCCTAAGGCTGCTTGAATATGTAAATGGACTGTATAATTATGTGATGTTTTATGTTGTATGATTAAGTTATGTTTAATTATTTACGGTGAATTAATTGATAAGTGGAGTAACGTAGATAACACATATTATTAACACACTATCTATGCATAAGAACGTTTAGTAATTTATTTATCGACATGTACATTAAATCGACGAAGCTCGCAATTTATAACAAATAGTTTTAAATTTTTTTACCATATTTTACCTAATAAGTATTTTCTAAAGAAGTCTGCATCATGAGATAACAAAACTAATAATGGAACCAAATCAATGACTTAAGCGTAAAATAAGTATTCATTTTTAGGATGTTATAGAGGCAAGGTTTGGAAGAGGAAAATTTGGATGAGATAAAATAAATTGAGATTGATAAGAAGAAGAAAAAGAAGATTAGGGAAAAGGTAAGTGGAGATTCCACCTTTCTTGTAAAATACGATGAGTTTAGACTTGTAAGTGTTGCAACCGTAATTACGACGAGACGACGAACTCGCTAAAATTTGAAAATAGAATTTATTTTGGATTATGTGGAGTCACCACCAAATTTTTATTTAAAGGAAAAATTTTGGAAAAAACCCTGACTCGAGGAAGAGATTTAGGTTCGGGAGTCGTTTACGAGTGGGGAAGGTGTTAGGCACCCCACTCACCTGTTCCAAGGAACAGTACCCTTAAACTGAGTGTGTGATTATTTGAAAATAGTTTGATCCCTTAATTAATGTGAAAATAAATAAGTTGATGGAGGTTAGCCTGACAGGACTTGATCCTGGTCCTACGTATTCCCCGGTGTAATGGGAAATTCAAGGCTTACGTAGTTCTGGTTTGGTTTGAAGGCTTGACCTTCGAAAGGTGTTTAAACTTGAAGGTGGACAAGTTTATTGACGATATTTTAATGGTGATTCCTAATCCACATATGCACAGGGCCCAAGACAACTACGGCTGCACTGACTTCCATAGCTGCATCTCTCTAAACACCACTAAAAAAGCTATTCATCATTACGTGAGACATGAATCAGAAATGACCTTGTTTGTTTGGAAACAACGAACATATATGCAAAAGCTACGGCTGCACTTGGACCCATACGGACCTCTGAACAACGAACAGCAGAAAGTCAATACTGCTTAGGGTCTGGCTGCTATGAGATTTAGAATGCAAACCGAAGTTTTTATTTGTTTGAAACAAGGGAAGGCAACCACAATCCACATATGCACAGGATCCAAGAAAACTTACGCGTAATTTGGACCCACACTATTCCCTAAACAAACAGCAGTAAAAGCTACCGCCTTGCTTTTGAATCTGCTGCATGAGATTAAGGAATGCAAAAATGAGTTTTTTAGAAAGAGTTTTTGTTGATTGTGATTGTTGGAAGCGCGGGGAGGCTTAAGCGAACTTCGGGAGGTCTAGTGGTCAAACTATAATTATGGGAAATATTAGGGCCAAATTGCAAATATGAAAAGTTTAGGGGTCAAAACGCAAATATGAAAAGTTTGGAGGTCAAAATGTAAATATGAAAAGTTCAGGGGTCAAAATTCAAATTCTGGGAGTGGAGGGATCTACTTGCAGTTTTAGGAAGTCGGAGCACCTACTTGTAATTTTAGAAAGTTTTAAGGAATTAGATGAAATTGCTAAATGGCCTTCTCCATCTCATCAAGTACGTATGCATGGCGTTGGCTTCTAGTGGGTCGCATCAAATTCCAAAGAATATGGTTCCCCGGTGGGTGACATCGGGCATGACGACCGATTTAAAGGAAAAAGGGGTGTCATCTTCACATTGCCTAGTGGTCAAAAATGCAACCTGGTCTTCTCCGGATCGTTCGGTTCGGGTGGGGCATGTGTGCACGCCGTGCAAGCTACGTGCGTGCACCGTTCAGGCCCTGCTTTACTACCCTCTCGCCATCGCTTCGCTTCTCTAAATTCCATTTCTTCGATGATGCGAGCGAGGTTGAACTCTAAGGTCGAATTGTAATTGAAGCAAGGTGTCAATCTGGTTTTCCTTTATTCATGATCCTACCTACATGACTTGCTTGCTCCCTATGATCGTTGCCTTGTATTCTGCAGAAGGTTCAGAGTCTTCACTTTTGTACAGAGGCTTGTTTCATCTTGGCCGGAGAGAACGAGTGTGGGACGTAGCAACTAAAATATCCATGCTTACGGGCTCCTAGTAGCCAAATATCAGCCTTCCATGACCACAACCAACTAGCAGTTTCACCAGTTGATACTATACCTATATTTGAGCTTAGGTGAGCTATTCAATGGAGGATTTTCTCAAGCCTCAAATTCGCTAGTTTCCTTTGACATGGTCGTTGATCTGTGGTTCGTAATCAAATATTTCCATCGAGGCCGTTGAGTTGTCTTACACGAATATGCAGAGTTCCTAAAAATATAGACTAGGAGCCACCAGGTTGGGAGTGCGATTACTCAATATCTTGGCCTATTTTAAACTTGAGTTACCAAGTCTAAGATGACCAAAAAGAAGGGTTCCACAGCGACTATAATTATGACGGAGGGTATAGGAACTCATATTCATCCCTCTGAATTAAGCCTAACAGATGCTGCGGATCTGGAGGTCTTTTTTTGTCATGGCAACAAACTCTAGTCTATAGGCAACAAAGCTGACCTCTGGATCTGTACGACCGTCCACCAATCAGACCTGCATCGTCTAATATGCTGGGTGCACTCATTACACAGGAGGCAAAGAATCGAATACATCTCTCGTTAAGAGATCGGACCTGGATTCAATGATAACTGCTCACGAAGAGAATCCAAAACAACAATTTATAAGAAATGAATCGGTGGAAATGCATGAGAGCAAACGAGGGTAGCGATTGATATGGTTGTATTTTGGGGACGCCCTCTGTTTCATTTGAAACAACGTAGCCTCCTTCTCATCGAGATTTTTAATCGTACAAGAACCACTGCATAATCATAATGAATCAACACGCCTAAACATCCAATTTTCATCCTTCGGTTAAGGGTTTCTCAATCAAGGTTTGAACGTAGGCCAAACTACGATCATCGAAAGTTTTTTCGCAAGTACGCCATATTTCTTTGATTTTGTCAATTCAATCTTTATTGTGGAAAAGAAATGACAATCAAGCAAAGCAAGTCTTAAATTAAACATTAAGTTAAATTGAGGAAGAACTCGTCGAGAAGGTGGCACTGGGAGGAGGTTCTTCCTTCTTGAGGTTAAGGTGGAAGCTCCTGAGAGAATTGACAGATAATGCAAATGAAATCCTCGCTGACAGATGAATGTAGAAATCTTTGGAACATGAAATCCTGGCTACAGATAAATGCAAATGAAATCCTACTTGACAAAGATGAGGCGAAATTTAAACATGAAATCATGCATGACAGATGCATGCAAATGAAATCCTGCTGACAGATGTCTCAAGGAAACTTAGACATGAAATCCTCATGACAGATGCATGCAAATGAAATCTTGCCACAGATAAATGCAAAGAAATCCGCTTCACAGACGAGTGCAAAAAATCTAAAAGAGAAATCCGCCGACGTAAAGATGAATTTTAAATGGTGAAATCCCGGCTGACAGGATGAGTGCGTAAATTTAAACATGAAATCCCGCTTGACAGATAATGAAATCCTACTTCATAGGATGAGTGCAGAAATTTAAACATGAAACTCGCCGACAGATGAATGCAAATGAAATCTTGCTGGATATGATGAGGTAAAAAATGAAATCCCGCGATTAATGAGTGCAAATTTAGAACAGGTCCCGCTTTACCAGATAATGTAAACGAACTTTCTAATGGGCATGTTCGCGGGAATACTTAAACATGAAATCCCGTTTCGACAGATAAATGCAAACAAAATCTTGCTTCGACACGATAAATGCAAAACAAAATCTTGCTTCTGACATGTAAATGTAATTGATGAAATCCCGTTGTTTGTTAGGGAATAATGCGAGCCTCATAAGACAAAGGGAAAGTGAAAATTATTAAATTGAAGCAAGGGTTATGAAGCCAAATGAAGGTGGAATGAATCTAGGAGATAAAAGTGTGGCTGCAATTGGATTTGATCCCGTTATTGACAAAGAAGGAATGTATGACCCGTGTAACACGTATACACTTTGAATCGAAAGAACTGCAGTGAGGCAAATGAGATGAAAAGCTAATCGTTAGGACAGGTGAGTGAGTGGATCTAAGCTAACTTGATGACGGCTCACAAGACAAGCAAAGTCGGGATGACTGGCACGCAGGAAGGAAGATGAAAGCTACCTATTATAGCAGGGCAGAGAAAATTAGCTGTTAAACAACACATTTCTGATGACTGCTTATCTCAATAGCTTGCTGATTCTGCTTGAACTCTTGTGGTTCTTTAGCTTTTGATGATTGCTTCCTCTAGCTGTGAATATTGGCCCCATTTAAAAGGATTCTTTGGCCATCGAGGAATGCCTGATTTGGCGTTTAAAAGATCCTTGCCCCGCTTGAATTTTGAATTGTCATCTCTATTTAACATTCGCGGACAAGCATTGGCCCCCAGCTTTAATATTTGATTTTTAGAACTCCTGACGCTCTAAATCGTTTTCTCAAAAACATTGCCCTCGCTTGATTCTTTGATTTCATCATTTTTCCTAAGAATTGAGAATTTCCCTAACTTGAATTTTATGGGAAAATGTTTGCCCTGGCTTGGGTCATTTTCTCGCAATCGAGAATTTCCCTCAATTTGAATTTTATGGCAAAATGTTTTCCCTAGTTTTGATTTCTTCTCAGAATCGAGGATCGCCTCCATTTGAATTTTCTGGCAATTGCTTGCCCCATTTTTCCTTTGATTTGCTTTTTCTAGAAGTTGAGAAAGTTACCTCAATTTAGAACTTTCGGGCAAACGTCGCCTAGTTTAGAGATTAAATTATGATGGGTTTTGGGTGATTGGCTAACCACTCCTTTTCAAGAATATTTGAAATGATATAAAATAAATGCTTAAATGAAATGCAAGAATGCAATATTTTTGAATGATGCTTTCAAATTGATTCTTTATCAAATGGATGCCAAGTGTGATGCATGCCATGATGATTGGAAATCTTTTGTTTAATTCGTGATTTTTGATTCGACTTCTTCCCTTCCCCAAGAACCTTATAAATTGATATAAGAAAAATCAAGATTCAAGCATTTAGGCTAGATTGACCTCGTTTTTGACTGGACCAATTTTGAGTTTCATTTCTAGGTCCTTGAGACCCAACACTGTCAAGATACGCCCGAGACACACTCTCTTCCTTCTTGAAAGGCACTTCATGATTTGGGTGCGAGGATGACTTTGGCTGGAGCGATCATGCCTCACACATAGTAAAGGTCGAGAGTCATCCGATTTGTCATGACTTTTCAAAATTAATCTTTTATCTTTTATAGTTTTCACCCTTTTTAGCATGTACCTTTGAGGTATGAAAAAGTGTTTTTGAATGGTTTAGCTGAGAAGGTAGTATATTTGAAAGCGGCTGAAGGAATGTTGGTTTGACTGCCCTAATGGCATTTTTGATGGAAAATGTTAATTCAAAAAATGGAAAGTACTGTCTGGTTTAAGATGGAGAGGTAGATCCGATTGTTCAAATGACACCTTTAGTGAAGCATGCCAATGTCGTTTTTCATAATGTCTAATACAATTAACTAAACTTGAGAAATGGAAAATTTTTTGCCCTAGTTTTAGGAGTCAGTATGGTGCTGCAAGATTTGAAATGTGCCTTATCTGATTGACCTTAAATTTTGGTTTGGGTAGTTCTTGGGGTTTTCAACCCAAAGAAAGCTCTATTTGCCCTCGATTTTTCCTAGGCCTTTCCTGGCGTGGTTTTCAACCCAGCTTTGTAGCTTCGATTCAAGGTTCTAACTTTGCTCAGGCTTCCAATTTTTTGAGGATTTGACCCCAAGGTTCTCATGAGAAAATTCTAACTTTGCCTAGGTCACCTTTGAGGTTTGACTCAGCTGGCTTCGTTTTATGTGCCCCTAACTTTTTCCCGGGGTCACCTTCAGGTTTTCGACCTGGGCCGCTTCCTTCTGCCAGGTGTCTCTAACTTTTTCCTAGGTCGCTTTTGAGGATCTTAATTTTAGCTGCTTATACTTGTGTGCCCACTTTTGCCTAATTGTTTCCGTAATTCAACTCCAAGAAGACCATTTCTAGATCATGACTGAAGT
>JAMKYM010000326.1:0-39438 GCA_026541065.1 Canavalia ensiformis | reverse complement strand
AAAATAAAAAACTTAGAAAAATAGAAAAATAAAAACGAAACAGAAAATATAAAAAACAAAAAACAGAAAAATAAAAACGGAAAACAAAAAAACTGGAAGAAAAAGACGGAAAAGAGGTGCATGAGGCATGCGGTGATGGGGGAGGAGGTTTCGGGGCTGGCCTTTTCTTCGATTTCGTTAGCTACAGCGGGTGGCTCGGGAGCTCTTTCTTCTTCTCCTCCTTCTCTTCTTCTTCTTCCTTCTCCTTCCTTTCTCTTGCCTCTTCTTCTTCTCCTCCTCCTCTCTTCTTCTCCTTCTTCTCCTTCATTTTCTCCTACTTCTCTTCTTCTTCTTCTCCTTCCTTTTCTCCTTCTCTTTTCTTCTTTCTCCTTCCGGGTCAAAGTTCTTCTTGGAGAAAAGGAGCCAAAACATTTCCAGGGGCTTAGGGAAATAAAAGCACGGGGAAAACGGAGCACTCGGATTTTCAGTAGGCCGGGAGTCGCACCTCGGGAAGCAAGGAACTCCTCTCCGATCAAAAGAAAGGTCAAGAATCTCAGGAATGGCTCTCCACTGATCGGGTCTAGTTGCAAGTAGGCAAGCGAGGTCCTTACGTTGCTCAAAATCCACATCCAAGTTTAGTGTTGTTTATAAATTATGATCAATACTTTGATGCATGCCATACTCGAGCCATGGGTGTATTGACAATATTGAAATATGGATGATCCCGGCCTCTATCATAGAATGCGACTTAGAGATCCTAGTGTAACCCCATAAATTCTTCAAAGTCTCTAAGTTCACTGTTCTTCGAATTCCTAGCATGTTAATATCCTTAAAAGTCATCTCCATGTGTGTTTTCTAGGTAAGTCTAGGGTTGAATCCGATTGCTTTGTTTGCCTATTACTACATAGAAACAAGACAAGTAATATGCTCAAAGGAAATGTAAATTCCGTATGAGCTTGGTAAGATTATTACTACATGTGCACTACAAAAACCGAACCCATTACAAGTGCCTAGGAGTTCTATGAAGCCGATGCAAGAACAAGGGAGATTGCGGAAGCTAGACTGCTCTCGACCACTCGCCTAGCTAAGATGCTACGAAGGTTGAAGACATCATCAGTGACGTCGCCCATTCTAGCCATGGAAGTGTACACTTGAACCTAGAAAGGACGGCGCCATGTAATTATTGATTCATGGAGAAAGCCTTCCGCATATATTCAGGTAGCTAAGGTGGTAAGGGTGACAAAGGCTTGTACATGACTCAGTATGTTAGGCTGAGGACTCGGCTTCCATCGCTGCTAGCGTTGCATGTTCATGGTGTCGCATGTACACACTCTAAAGAGTTCTCAAGACAAGCAAGGCGCGGTTTGTCGCGACTTAATCAAAGCCACAATTGTTGGATCCATGGCTCTCGCACCCAACTCGGACTCCGGCGAACAAGAAACACGATCTTCGATCATCAAAGATTTTGCTCTACAATTTGACTCATCACATGGGACTACAATGTTACTATCGTTTCTTGGACCATGGAATGACCACCGTATGTAAACACCTACTTTTGTCTCAGGCCTCATGTTAAAATTAATCTGAAACGAATGCTAATTTAAATAATAAATAGATAAACTGAAAAGAGAAAAATAAAGAATAAATTATAATGAAAAGTAACTAGAAAAAGAAACGTGAAAATTAAAAGAAGAAACAAAAAACAAATAAATAAATAATTAGAAAAATAAAAAATAAAAACAAAATCTAAAACTAAATATGAGAAAACAAAAAAAAATATAGAAAAAGGAAAAACTAAAAAAATAATAATATAAAACAAAACTAAACTAAAAAAAGAATTAATTAAATAAAAAGAAATGTAAAAGGAAAAATAATAAAATTGGAAATAATAACAAATAAAAACATATAAAATAGCAAATAAAAAATAAAAATAAACTTTTCATGCTCAATTGAACTGTTTATCATTCAAACGCATGCAAGGTTCCACCACTCGGAGCCCATGGAGAATAGTAGATTTTCGTTCCTATCTCACCGCAATAACCTCGATCAAGGCAAAAACAACCAGTGGTGCCAAGTCACTTTTTATTTCATATCAATGAAATCATAACAAGCCTACTCTAGTTGAGTTTTTATATAGAGAGACAGAGAGCTTTCTTTGATGTATTTCACACACCAAATCCCGCACTCATGCATCACATATTAAGCTCCTCCATGGACGCTCTCATGCCATAAATTAATTCAAATTCAAGATCACATGCATCACATATTATTCAACCATGAATCTTAACTCAAGAAGTGAAAACTAGCAAGTGCTGCGATCAACTATAACAACTTAACTCCATTCAAGACTCACTCTATTTGTAGAGAAAGACAGCACAAACCTGTAAGTAGTTGCAATAGGTTTCTTTTTGGCTTAGTGTAGATTTTGTAGATCGGAGCAGACTAAAGCTAGATCAACCTTGCTTTTCCTCTATTTGGCAAACGATCATTCCTCCAGCGTAGGTGTAGCAGGAGAGCGAAACCCAATTTTCCAAAAAGAAAGCCAAATCCCCTTCTCTACTTCTCTCGATCCTTCTTTCCTTTTATATACCCAATTCCTTTTCAATTTTTTGTTGTTTTTTCTTCTTTTTCATTTTTTAATTTCACATTTTCTTTTTCATTTTATTTTTTTTATTTCAGATTTTTATTTTTAAATCTGTTTTTCCTATTTTGTTTTTATTCTGTATTTATCTATTTTTATTTAATTCGTTTTATTATTTATACTTTTTTCTTATTTTATTTATTTATATATCTTTTTTTCTTTTTCATTATTTTTCAAAAGTTTTTATTTCTTGCTTTCTTTCTTTCTTTCTTTTTTCCTTTTTTGGTTATTTTCTTGTGTTTGATTTTTATTTTTATTTTTTATTTTTCATTAATTTTGTTTTCTTTTTCTTTTTCTATTTTTTTGCTTATTTTGTTTTTTATCCCATATTTTATTTATTTTTCTTTTTTTATTATTTTTCTTTCATTAATTTATTTAAATATTCACAAATTTATTTTAAAAGTGTGAAGGGAGAGTGAGGTCTCGGACATAATTGATGTTTACAGGCTTCTCCTCTTTACTTCGTTTCTCCTACCGGATAATGTGAGAAATAAGTCTCTGAATTATCGTGGTAGGAAATGAGTAAATACGTGAACACATTATGTTCGAGGCAGGTTTTTTAAGAAGTCTGAGAAGCACTAAAAAGACTTTGAGCTTAAAAGTGAACCTCGTGGATGTCCTGAGGATGGCTAGTTGAATGACATTACCGGCTTCACGCCGATAGGGTTTAAATATGCAAGGCTTGAGGGTCATAGCCTAATTAGACTAGGTGAGATGAATAAAGGCCGGTTAGTAGACAGCGTGGAATGCAATGGGATTGCTCGTTAGAACAAGCAAAACTGAAATGAAAATGGCTCCATTAAAACAAGCAAAGCAAAAGGGAATGGTTCTGCTGCGTAACATGCTCCTTGGAGTGAAAACGACCTACTCCTGGGAGAGAAAGCATGCAAGAACTTAAATGTAAGGTATGTATACAGGCGCCTAACAAGACAATGGGCCGAGGTACAACAATCTATCTAAGCTTGAGGCTTGACATCATAGGCCCACTGTGGAAAATGAAATTGATGGTGGTATGACACCATAGGCCAACATGCGAAAGAGAAAATTGACTAATGTTACAAATGTAAACTTGATGGTGGCCCGACACTATAGGCCAAAAGCGTGGAACGAGAAAATTTGAAGAAGGCCCGACATCATAGGCGAAGGCAGAAAGTAAAATGCAAGTGCCTAACATCATAGTGGCGTAAGTGCTAAAATTTAAACTCGCTTGGCCTCGACAATATAGGCCAAAGTGCAGAGAACTTAAAATTGAAGGCTCGACATCATAGAGCCGTGGTGCTGAAATTTAAACATGCAAGGCTCGACAACAAAGGCCGAAATGCTGAAATTTAAACATGCAAGGCCTCGACAACATAGGCCGAAGTGCTGAAATTTAAAACATGCTTAGGAGAAAGCAAATGGGGTCCCGCTTATTGCTCGGAAGAATGCAAATGAAATCTTGCTATTGCCGTGATAAATGCAAACCTACTTGACAGCAAAGAGAACGAACATAAACACGAAGTTCCCGTTGTCAAAAAGGAAAATGCAAATGAAGTCCTGCTTTGTCTGGGAGAATGCAAATGCAATCTTGCTGTTCCCATGATAAATGCAAATCTGCTTGACAGGCAAAGAGAACAAAAAGATCCTCGTTGTTCACAGAGAAACAGTAAGCCCGCTTGACAGGCAAAGAGAATCGGTAAAAGCCTATTGAGATAGAGCAAAACAAAAAGATCCTATCTGTTGACAGAGATAGAATGCAGCCCACTAGACAGTGCAAAGAGAACAATGAAAATGACCTATAAGACAAACAAAAACGTAAAAGTCATGTTATTGACAGAAAATGAAAGCCCGCTGATGCACAAAGAGAGAACAAGGAAAAATGACTCGC
The DNA here is from genome assembly GCA_026541065.1 of Canavalia ensiformis. Lineage (NCBI taxonomy): Eukaryota > Viridiplantae > Streptophyta > Magnoliopsida > Fabales > Fabaceae > Canavalia > Canavalia ensiformis. The sequence continues at coordinate 34,951 of JAMKYM010000326.1, read as the reverse complement.
TAAGACAGAAAAATGTAAAAGTCCCGTTGTTAACAGAGACATGCAAGTCCGCTTGACAGCAAAAAGAACAATGAAAGCCTATTAAGATAGAAAAATGTAAAAGTCTTGTTGACAGGAGATATGCAAGCTCGCTTCGACAGCAAAGAGAATGATGAAAGCCTATTAAGATAGAGCAAAACAAAAGATCCTCTGTATGATAGGAAATATGCGAGCTCATTAGACAAGACAAAGGAAAATGACAAATAACCCGTTTAGACTAGCTAAAATGGAGGTGATTCCTGTTGTTGATAGGATGGAAATGAGGAGAGACACTCGTTAAGATAGGTAATGAAGAAAAGTCTTATTGCATGAAAGGAAAAGAAACAAGATACCCGTATAAGACAAAAAGAACAATGAAAACTTGTTAAGATAGGCGAAGGAAGGAAAAGTGACTCAGTTAAGATAGGTATCGATGAAAGTCCTCGTTGTTAACAGGAAGAAAACGAGTCTCGTTAAGACAGACGTGAGAGTGGAAATGGCCTCGCTTGAGACCGACTTGAAGGTAGATGGCTCGCTAAGACAGCATAAAGTAGAAATGGCTCTGTTAAGACATGCAGAAAGTAGAAATGAACCTGCGAAACAAGCGAAGTAGAGATGGCCTATTAAGACAATGTGGAGGTAAGAATGATGCATAATTCGTTATGACAAGTCATTGAAAGCAAAATGAGGGTTAACTCGTCAAGACAGTAAAGGAAAATGACATGATATGCCCTATGAATGCACGTGCGTGTGGGATGTGGACTCTTCATCGACTACCTTAGACGTACTTATTTTTTAAATTTTTTTTCTTGAATTAAAACAAATAGCATATTATACCTTGAACTCGAGGTTTTTAAGCACTTGACAATTATTTTCTTGAAGAAACTTAGATAGACATTTTTCCCTGCATTTAGAAATTCTTAATGATTAAAGGGTGTCTTGATTTGAAGGAACTTTGGGCAAACATTTTTCCCTGCGTTTGAATCTGACTCAAATTTGATCGATGATCTCAAATTAAATTTTGTTTCAGCAAGCTGCTTTTCCCCGAGCTGTAGCTATAATTCGAATTTGAGAATGACCTCAAATTGTATTTTTGTATGGGCAAGCATTTGCGCTCTGAGTCTGTTTGACTTAGAATTTGAGGATGCACTCCAAATTGAATTTTTGTGGGAAAGCATTTGCTCTAGCTTGAGTTGACTCAGAATTTGAGGATGACCTCAAATTAAAATTTTGTGGGCAAGCGTTGCCCTGGCTTGAGCTTGACTCGTAATTTGAGGGTAACCTCCAATTGAATTTTCAGGCAAACATTTTCCCCACTGAACTTATCACTTTTGAATTATTATTGATTCTGGTAGTTTTACCTGTGTCTTAATTAATTTTTACAAATGAATTCATGAGATGTTTGAATGACTCGAATGTTTATTCATCGTTTGAATGAAGGAAAAGGATGCAATATTTTAATTTTTATTGATCGCCTTCTAATGTTTGAAATAATTATTTGGATGAGATGAATGTTATGGGATAAATTAGCATGTCATGACATAGTAAAAAACTTTGTTTCTCTTGATTTTTGATTGGTTTTTTTATGTGTCCTTTCTCACAACCTCATATAGTGGGTGTGAAGGAATCAGGAATTAGGACCGAGCTAGATTGACTTAAGTTCGGTGTTTGGTCAATCTCACAGGCAATAAGCTACTTATTTTAATTCAAGAAAAAAATTTCAAAAATAAGTCATCTGAGGCTGTCACTAAGAGCCCAGCATTGCACCCTCATGTGCATTCCTAAGGTACATTATGTCATTTTCCCCTTACCTCGTTTTAACTGTGCCAATCTTCATTTTGCTTCTCACATAACCTCTCTCAATAGGTATGTGTCATCAATTCCCGCTCGTCTTAATAGGCTCACCTCTTTCTTGTCAACCAAGATTCTTCTTCTACACTGTCTTAATAGAGTTATTCATTCCATTCTACACTTGTCTTACATGTGTGTCTCATTCCATCCGTCACAACAATGTGGCCATTATATTTAACCTCGTCCTAACAAGACATCGTCTCATTTTCTCTTATTCCGTCCTAAAAGGTTTTCACCTTTTTCTTTTTTCGCCTATCTAGTAGAGCTTCGCATTTTTCCCGCATCAACAGAGCTTCTTCTACATAGCTTTAGTCATCATTCATTCTCACTTTGCCTTCACAATTTCTTTTCATTCCCCTTTGCCTCTGTCTTAACTGTGTTTTCACCACTACTTAGCAGCTTGTCTTAACAAGCATCTTGCCTCCATCCTACTCAACAACGAGGACTTTTACATTTTTGCCTATCTTAACAGAGTCATTTTCATTTTCCTTTTCCTATCTAGCAAGGCTCGTATTTTTCTTCTCAACAACATGATCTTACTCTCGCATTTTTCCTATCTTAACAGTTGTTTTCATTTTTTCTTTGCCTGCACTAGCAGCTTGTATCTTTCCTCGCCAACAACGAGACCTCCGCAAGATGTTTAAATTTTGTTTCTCTTCGCCGTTGCTGTGGTTAGCATTGTATCCTGCAACAACAGGTTTCTCATTTGCATCTTCCCGAAGAACAACTGGATCTCATTTGCCTCCATCCTTATAACAAACAGACCTCTAGCATGTTTAATTTCTCGTTTGCTAGTCAAGGTGTTTGCATTTATCCCGGCAAACAACAGGATTTCATTTACATCTTTCCTATCAACAACAAGATGTTTTATTCTCTTCTCGTCATTGCTGGGTTTGCATTTATCCTAGCAATAGCAGATTTCATTTACATCTTCCCTCGTCAACAAATAGGATCTTTTGTTCTCTTTTCCCTGCCAAGCAGGTTTTCATTTATCCCGACAAACGACAGGATTTCATTTCGCATTCTTCCTAATAACAGTGGGACCTCATTTTCATTCTCATGTCAATAACAGACTTCAAGTATGTGTTGGATCTCAAAGATCTTGAAAAGAAAATTCTCGAGATTGACCAAAACAATCGAAATTAAGTCAACCTAGACTGCGTCCCGATTCTCGATTCCTTTCACACTAACTACGTGGATTGTCGATGGAAGGATGTGTTAGAAAAATCAAAAATCAAGAGAAATAAAAACTTTTACAACCATTGCATGGTTTGCATTCATCCCATAGCACACGCTTTCATCAAATAATTATTTCAAGCATCAAAATAAGAATCCCACATCATTGCGCATTCATTCAAGCATCACAAATACCACATTCTTTTCATTCATTCAAACAACACATAAGCATCTTTATATTCAAGCATTGCACAACCCATTTTTTAAAACTAATTAAAACCATGATAAAATTGCTCGAATCAATCATAATTAAAACTCGAGTCGAGTTCAATCCGGGAAAGCGCTTTCCCACAAAAAAGAATCTGATTTGAGGTCATCCTCAAAATTCTCAATCAAGTCCAAATTGGGGCAAAAGCTTGCCCACAAAAATTTAATTTGAGGTCATCCTCAAATGATGAATCAAGTTTAAACTGGGGCAAACGTTTGCCCACAAAAATTCAATTTGAGGTTATCCTTAAATTCTCAATCAAGTCCAAACTGGGGCAAAAGCTTGCCCAACAAAATTCAATTTGAGGACATCCTCGAGATCTCTTGATCGAGTCCAAATTGGGGCAAATGCTTGTCCACAAAATTTAATTTGAGGTCATCCTCAAATTCTGAACCAAGAACAAAAACTGAGCAAGCATTTGCCTAGAAAATTCAAGTTGAGGCAATCCTCAATTCTAGAAAGTTCCAAAACTAGGGCTGAACATTCGCTTAAAAAATCCAAGTTGATGCGATTCTCAATTCCTCAACCCTAAAATTCAAACTATGGCAGGCATGTGTCTAGAAAAATTCAAGTTGAGGCAATCCTCAATTCCTCAAAACTAGGGCAAAATGGTTGCCCAAGTCTCTTCAAGAAAATAATTATCAAGTGCTCAAAAACCTTCAAGTTCAAGGTAGAATAAGCAGTCTATTTTGATTCAAGAGAAAAACAAATTTCAAAACACAAGTAAATCAGAGGCGGAGAAATTTGAAGAAGTCGTATTCCATTAACATTTGGTTAAATTACGTCGTGTCATTTCCCTACTTTGTCTTAGCAATTCATTCATCCTTCACTGTCTGGGCGGGCGTCTCTTTTTCAGGTTGCCTTGGTCACCTTTCATTCAAGTTAGTATAAGTCTCCCGTTTCAAAGTACACTTTGTCTTAACGGACTTGCTTCATTCTTTTTCAGAATACATGCTTTGTAGTGTGAAGTCACATCAGGATTACTAAATTTCTCGTCATCAGTTTCATTTCTACATCATGGCCTATAGTGTCGAGGCCTCACTCAAGTTACTGTGTTACACCTGCAGCACTATATTGTTCAGGCCTCATCAAGTTTTAATTTACGCATCATGCTTTATGTTGTCGAGGCCTCATCAATTTAATTTCTACAGACACACCTATGTTGTCGTGCACCATCAAGTTTAATTTCGCATTTGGGCCTATAGTGTCGAGGCCAACATCAAGTTTATTTTCCGCATCTCGGCCTATAGTGTCGCGCCTCCTGCACGCTCTAGTTTTCTTTTCAACACGCTCAAGCATCAAGACGTCTCCAGTTTTCTTTTCTAGCACGTTCAACATCCAAAGATGTTCAAGTTTAGTACGCTCAAATAGTCAAGCATGTTCAAGTCCAAAGCACGCTCAAGTTTTCAATCCGTAGACCTCAGCCTTATAGTGTCATGCCACCCTCAAGTTTTCTTCCCCGCATCTATCGAAGTTTACATTACCGCATGTTCAAATTTTCTTTCTCCATGACGCTGGCCTATAGTGATCGAGCCACCATCAATTTTGTTTTTCCACAACTTGAGCCTATGATATCGGGCCTCAAGCATAGGTAGATTTTCTGTCTCAGATTTCGTGTGGTCGTGCCACCTTGTACATACCTTACATTTTAATTTTAGCATGCTTCCTTAAATAGGTCGTTTTCACTCCACTCGAGCTGCCATATACGAGGCCATTCTCTTCGCTCTTCCTATTTAAACGAGCCATTTTCATTCCATTTTTCTTTGTCCTAACGATGCAATCCTATCGCATTCCACGCCTGTCCTAATAGGCCTTTATTCATTTCACTTAGCCTAATTAAGCTATGCCAATCAAGCCTTGCACATTTAAACCCTACTCGGCACGAAGTCGGTAATGTCTCGTTCAATCGCCATCCTCCAGGCATCCATGAGGTTCACTTTAAGCCCCCGGGCTCCTAGTGTTGCTCGACTTTCTCAAAATCCTGCATCGTACATAATGTGTTCACGTCTTTTACTCATTTCCTACCATGATAATTTAGAGAATCATTTCTCACATTATCTGCAACGATAAGAGAAAGAGGCAAATAAATGCAAATACCTGATTATGTCCGACGCCCCCTAGTTTCAAAAATTGATTAGTAAAATATTTAAAATAAATTAGTAAGAGGAAAATATTAAAAATAATAGTTAGAAACATTTAAAAAATGAAAGAAAATAGAAAAATAAAAAAGTATAAAGAAAAAAGAAAAAAAAAGACAAAAAAGGAAAAAGAATTTAAATTTGGAAATAAAAATCCGAAATTAAAATTGAATAAAGAATTTTTAAACATAATATATAAAAGTAATCTAAAACTTTTTAAATAGAAATTAAAAATTAAAAATGAAACAAGCAAATAAACAAAGTATAATAATAAAGAAAAACAAACAAATTAATACATATATGTATATAATAATAATAAAAAAAGGGGATGAAAAAGTAAAAGGAAAAAATCTTAATGAAATAACTAAAACAAAACAGAAAAAAAACCAAAAATAAAAATAAAGAAAGCAAAAATAACAAGATATAAAAAGGAAATCCGCAGAGACTGAAGGGGGTCTTTTTGGGATTTCTTGGATACCAAGCATTTCGCTCTCCGGATTTGGTGGGCTTTCTTCTTGGCTTGGTTCTCCTCTAAGAAGCATTTTGGGAATCTGATTTTCTCCTCTCGCATATCAAGGTTAGCTCCCTCCACCCCTAGCATCACCGAGATATAAAAAGATATCTCCAGTGATCATTGATTTGATAAGTTGTGGGAACGTTTAAAAGATCGAGGTCGACTTGTTGCATGGTTGGATCCAATTGGTGCCAAATTTTGATTGATTCTACTTGCATAGTGAAATTAGATTCATATTATTTACGCAATTTTGCCAAATCTCCCTTCGGTTATCAATAAATCTTGGTTTTTGGTTCATATCAAGATTCATGTATGGAGTATCTCATAGCCGTAATTAGTAGCTAAATGCAAAGTCTACGCCAACCTTAAGGAAATTCTTAATTCGTGGAAACTAATCTCCTTTAGAAACGTGGGTTCAAAGGTTGCCTATAATGGATAAGGATGCCACTTCACAAAGCATGTAGTTGCACCAATTATTGAGGATATGATTTGATTGCAATTCTTAAATCCTCTAGTGGAATTAGCTTAAAAAATAGTTTATTGTGTTAGATACATCCCGCTAGGATTAGTTTCTTTGAGATTGTGGGCGGCTGCATGGGAGATGGCTGGGATTCGCTTTAAAACTTCACCGCTCACAATCACTTATTTGAACCTAAATCATCCAAATGGCAAAAGGGAGTTGAAAGCTACAATTGGGGATATAAAAATCAAATCAAGATAAAAATCAAGAAAACCAAAATAGAAGGAGAAAATTCCTAGGAAAAATTAGAAAAAATATTTTGAGACAAAGATTCCAAAGAAAACTTAAAAGACGCCTGTAGAAATAGGAAAATTAGGAAAATAATCTTTTGAAAATATAAAGAGATTCAATAGGAGAGAAAATGAAATATTGAAAACCTAAAGAATGCTTTCTACAAAAATTCTAGCAAAACTAAAAGATTTTTAAACAAAACTAAAGGTTTTTCTAGCACAATAAATATACCAAAATTCATAAAAAAACTAAAATTGTTAGGAAATCAAAGGCAAATAAATTAAATCACATCAACTTCTTCTCAAAATGTTCAAATCCTTAGTTATTTGTGCATAGCATGCATGTATTATGCCTTTAGGTAAATTTTATCATGAAAAAAGAAGATTTTCAAAAAATCACTCCACACATTTTTCATTTCATACTCATTTTGCATCAACATCTTTATCATTCATGATTTTGCGTTGAAATTATTTTTCAAAAATTAATTTTTAACTTTAACAGAAAAATTAGAGAAAGACAACTTCCTCGACATCCTTATAGGACTCATGCACAATCAAAAGTCATGACGATGAATCGGAGAGACAGTTAATGAGGAGTCGAGAGATGAGGTCGTAATCCTAAAAGATCAAGTGACTAGACCGATGGAGCGCCATGCTACTTATCCAAAACAAAAAGAGGCAAGGAATCTATACCTAATTGAACCAATCGACCTAGTATATCCTCCTGGTTTCAATCCACAAAACCCTTCACCACTAACCATGCCTCCATCAACCGAAGGGGTTCACTCAGGTATCCTCATGGGCATGTACACACACAACCCAAACACAAGCTCCAAACACAAGCCCAAACACAAACCCAATCACAAGCCCAAGCACAAACCCAAACACATAACCTACCTCCAAATACCATCTCACACAGCCTATCGAACAACCGCTGCAGGGAGACGCATCCTATGCTCACCTCAAGGACCTCACCCATGTACGTATACCTATTTTCTCAACCTCACCAGTATGCTCTGAGGAATATCCAAGTCCTCCTTCTAATGAGGATGACATGGTGAAAGTGGAAGGGTCTAGAGAAAAGGATCAAGCAATCGAGAGAGTGCTTACGAAGCCACGAGCACACAGATCTATTTACTGTTCCCGACATTGAAGTTATCCCTCCCAAATTCAAGGTTCCCGAATTTGAGAAGTATCAAGGAACATGCCTCCAAAGAGTCATTTGGCCATGTACTCGTAGAAGATGTCTCCCCTATAGGCACTGACGATAAGCCGCTCATACATTTCTCTTCAAGACACTGCTCAATAGCAACATGCAACTTGGTACACTCACAGAGCGAACACACATCCATTCACTGGAGGGATCCGGTCGAGGGCCTTCCTCAGACAATACCAAGATAATCGTGGAGATGGCTCCCGATCGAACTGCAACTCCAAAATATGACCAGAAGAGGGATGAGACTTTCAAGCAATATCAGCCTGACGATGGAGGAGTTAGTTGCTCAAGTGCAACCTCCTCTCTCGAGAAAGAGCTGGTCAAGATGTTCATTGACACACTCTCAAGATCCTTTCCTATGACAACATGATCAGCGGTGAGACTTAGCTACTCCCGATGTCATCATCATCGAGAAAGGATCGAGGGTGGCATGCGCCAAGGAAGAATCACTGCACAAGCCCACAGGGATAGCTGATGCCTCACGTAGAAAGAAGAAGACATGGGAGGCTTATAATATAGCTTTAAGTCAAGGAGAGTGCATGCCTCGGATGGCACCTTATGGGACCAACCGGCCTCAACCTTTACCATACACACCTTACATACCACATCCTTATACTCGCCACCGCCGTACTGACACCTATTGCTATCCTACTTACAACCATCCAATGCAAATCCGACCACCCATACCATACACGTTCCATCCAAACACAAGCCATAAGTCAAAATCATAACCAGTAAGCCAAAAAGATCTGGAGAAGAATCCTGCATCGAGCTTGATCCTATTCAATGACCTACACTCTGAGCCAAGCTACTTCTACCTAATCCAGTAATTCCTTAATAGGTTCCCTATTCATTAAAACTCAAGAATCTACATACCCTAAATGGTATGATGCAAATGCCATATGTAGCTACCATGAGAGGTATATTGGTCATTACGTGAAAATTAACAAGTTCTACAGCGTAATGTGGAAAGCCTGATTGATGCTAAATGGGATAGATTTTGAAAGATCGCTCCTAATGTGGGAAATAATCCAATGCCTGAATCAGCGAGAGCTCAATCAATGGGATAAGAAATGGGAGCAAAGACATAGTTACCTAATACAGAATTGATTTATCGAGAAAATCATCCAGGATTTGTCATATTTTTTCAAAAATCAATCTTTTGTAAATAAATCTCAATAAATAATGCAAAATTACATTTTTCATATTTCTCTTTGAGCCGCGTGTTTCACATTATTGGCTTTACTTCTAAAAATTCTTACCATTCTTTGCATCCCTTCACTACCATTTCTTGTTCCTACACCTAAAACAACGAATACCCGATGGTGGCAATGCCGCTGTTGTAATAATAACTTGAACGTGTAATTAATCAAGCTCAAAGAGAAAAGCCCAACGAGGAAGCATAGTAAACAATCGAGGGATTCTAGATCATCCTTCAAAGTAGTCTTGTCAAATAAAATATCCCGCTAGAATCAAGTTTAAATCCAAGCAAAATTGAGGGATGCAAAATGAGATCCAGCTAAATTGGAAGCCAAAATGACCCCGACAAGGTCAATGCTCTAACTACATAAAATTCTAAGAAAAATAAGAAAAACTTGCTGGATTAAAATAAAAAAATCTAGGCAAAAGTAGGGTTAAAAATTCAAAAATAAATTGACATAGGTCAATGATCAGAAAGGCCTTGCCGGATTCCAAAAACAATTTAGGCAAAATCACAATCAATAAGAAAGCACGCTAGGTCAACAAACTCTCAAAGACGACCTAGGAAAAAGTTAGTGGAACGATCAAACGATAAGCTCACTAGGTCGAGCGAATCCTCAAAGCACGACCTAGGAAAAAGTTAAGGCTACACAAAGCAAAAGCCTCGTTTAGGTCTGAAACCCTCAAAGAGCGGTCTAGGCAAAAGTTAGGGCACAGATCAAACAAAAGCCTATTAGGTCGGCAACCTCAAAAGACTGACCAGGAAAGGTTAGGGCACGATTAAACAAAGCTCAAGCTAGGTTGAAAACCTGTAAGGGAAACCTAGGAAAAGTTAGGATACACAAATGTAAGTTCGCTAGGTCGACAACCTCAAAAGAGACTCAGCAGAAAAAGTTAGGGCACACAATCAAGAGCCCGCTAGGTTGAAAACCCGTAAGGGCGACCTAGGCAAAAGTAGGCTAAATCGAAAGACCCTCATATAGTTGAAAACCTCAAAAGAATAACCTAGAAAAAGTTAAGGTCAATTAAGAATCCCAGACAACATGACATTTCTGACCTCATATCTTCCCTAAAATCTGGGCAAAATTTGGCATTTCTTAAGTTTGGCTAATTAGACAATCAAGATTATAAAGTGCAAGATTAGCATTTATCACTCAAAGGTGCCTTTCGGCAATCAAACCCACACCTTTACATCTTTTCCTTTTCAAGTAAACTACCTTAAAACATACAACCTCAAACTTCTATCTTACTTCCTTTGACCATCCAAAATCACTTGGCACCTCAACAAAATGGATGTGCCAAAAGGAAATGTGAAAAATGTAAAAATTTAAAAAGGGATTAATTTTGAAAAGTCATGACAAGCCTCGATGAATCCTCGATCGTTGCAACACGACAAGATTGCTTCCCAAAGATTCATCTTCCTGCCAACCATGATGCCACTACATAAAAGGAGTGTGTCTTACTCATTGATACCGACCACCGTTGTCTCAAAGATCCCGTACAAAAGAGAATTTGGACATTGACCAAAACACCTAACTTAAGTCAATCTAGCTCGTCCTCGATTCTGATTCCTTCACACCAACTATGGGATTGTCGATGAAGGATGTGTTAGAAAATCAAAAATCAAGAGAAACAAAACCTTTTACACCATCGCATGGTTCGCATTCATCCCGGCAGCATCTCGCTTTCATCAAATAATTATTTCAAGCACCCAAACAAGGAAAGAAACTCACATCATTTCTCGCATTCATTCAAGCATCACAAATACCGTGCATTCTTTTCATTCATTCAAACAAATGACATAAGAATCTTTTTATTCAAGCATTGAACAACCCTTTTTTTCCAAAACTAATTAAGACTAGGTAAAATCGCTTCCAGATCAATCATACATTAAAATCGAGTCAAATCCTAAACTCGGGGGCAAACACTTGCCCACCTAAAAAGAATCCCATTTGAGGTCGTCCTCAAACTCAATCACGCTCAAATTGGGGCAAACGCTGCACCATAAAAAAGAATCCGATTAGAGGTCATCCTCAAACTCAATCAAGTCCAAACTCGAGTGCAAACACTGGCCACACAAAAATTCGCATTTTAGGTCATCCTCGAATTCTGTGCACAATGTTCAAACTAGGGGCAAACGCTAGGTCGGCCACAAAAATTTTATTTGAGGTTATCCTTAAATGATGAATCAAGTTCAACCTAGGGCAAAAGCTTGCCTAACAAAATTAAATTTTGAGGACATCCTCAAATTCTGGATCGAGACCAACCTGGGCAAACGTCATAACAAAAAATCTAATTTGCATGAGGTCATCCCCAAATTCCTCAACCAAGAACAAAACTCGGCAAGCATTTGCCTAGAAAATTCAGGTTGAGGCAATCCTCAATTCTAGAAAATTCCGAAAACTAGAGGACTAGCACGCCTCCCGGAAAACCCAAGTCGATGCGATTCTCAATTTCTCAACCCTAAAATTCCAAAACTGCAAAGGCAAAGTCCGAGAAAATTCAAGTTGAGGCAATCCTCAACCTTAATTCAAACCAAAAATTCAAAACCGGGGAAAATGAGCCGCCCAAACTTCATTCAAACCAAGACATCCCTCAATTATCAAGAATCTTCTCAAACTGGGAAAAATGGAGTGCCCAAGTGCCCCTTCAAGAAAATGATCACCAAGTGCCTAGAAACCCCTTTCAAGTTCTCAAGGTAGAATAAGTAGTTTATTTTAATTCAAGAGAAAACAAATTAAAAATAAGTCGTCCGAGACAAGCCTGACAGCAGGTCCAAGATCTCACCCCCACATGCATTCCTAGGTGTGAAGTTACCCAACTTATTTCCCCTATGCCTCCGGTCTCCAATTGTGTTAGTCTGATGTAGCTTACGGCTCGGCTCTGACGGCCATCTTTCAAGACAGTACAAAGTGTGCTGCCTGCTTCCTTTTTCTACCCTCGGCAGGGTCATTCTCTGGGCTTCAACTCTGTCTCGAGGAGGCCATCCTTTCAAGCTAGCATAGATCACCTTTCATTCAAGTTAGTGTAGGTCTCTCCCATTTCAAAGTCGCTCTTGTCTTAGTTTGTGTCCTTTTTTTCTTCTCTATCCTTATTCCCTGTCCAAATAGTCATCATCAAGTTTTTAATTTCTGACATGCATGGCTCAAGTTCCTATTCCCGCATTCTGGGGCCTAGTAGTGTCGTGCCAACATCAAGTTCTATTTTTCTACATCTCAGCCTATAGTGTCAGTCTCCTGCCATGCCTTCAAGCTTACTCTAGCACGCTCAAGGTCCTCTTTCTGCAGACTGTCATCAAGCTTTTTTTCTAAGTACGCCCAAGTTTTTTCCAAACACGCTCAAGTTTCCTTTTAACACGTCAAGTTCCTCCAAGCACGTCTTCCAAGTTTTCTTTTTTAGCACACTCAAGTTCCCCTCCAAACACGTGCAAGTCTCCTTTTCCAAACATGTTCAAGTTTACTTCCAAAGACGTCTCGTGCCATTCACAGACATCTCAAGCTTACTTTTTCTCGTATTTTGGCCTCTATAGCATGTTGTCAGTCACTCATCAAGTTTACATTTATGCATTTAGGCCTATGGACGTCGCCTCCCTCAAGTTTATTTACTTCATTTTGGCCTACAAATGTTGTGGGTCACCATCAAGCTTCACTTTTCTCGCATTTTGGCCTATAGTGCTCGTGCCACCATCAAGTTTACATTTCTGCATTTTGGCCTCATAGTGTCGTGCCACCATCAAACGTTTACTTTTTTGTATTTGGCCTACAATGTTAGGTCACCATTAAGTTTACATTTCAGCATTTTGGGCCTATAGAGCCGTGCCACCATCAAGTTCCCATTCCCGCATTTTGTCCTATAAAGTGTCGTGCCACCATCAAGCTTTACTTTTCGCATTTCTGGCCCATAAAGTTGTCGGCCACCATCAGTGCTTTATAGATTTCCTCGTATCTCTCGCCTATAAGTGTTAGGCCACCATCAAGTTTACTTTCTTTTCTCTGCATTTGGGCCTACAATGTTAGGCTCACCATCATGTTTGCTTCTTTCTGCTATTTTGGCCCGTAGTGTCTGTGCCATCATCAAGTTTACTTTTCAAGCATTTTGGCCTATCAATTTAGCGTCTAGTAATCCGCTTTCTTTTTCTGTATTTTGGCCTACAACAAAAGGGGCTAGGGTCACCATTAAGTTTTACATTTTCTCCTATTTTGGCCTATGATGTCAGGGCCTCGCCAAAGCTATATTTTTCAACATTTCGGCCATAGTGTTAGGCCACCATCAAGTTTACTTTTCTCGTGATTCTGGCCTATAGTGTCGTGCCACTCATCAAGTCGCTATTTTTCTCGACATTTTGGCTCTATAATGCTCAGAGCTCTCCTCAAAGTTTATATAGTCTCGTATCGGGGCCTTATAGTGTCGTGCCAACTTCATCAGCGCTTGCATTTTATGTGGCATTCTGGCCTGCTATTGTCAGTGCCACCATCGAGCTTACTTTCCCTCAGTATTTGCTTTGCTGGTAGTGTCGTGCCAACGTCGGTGTCCACATTTTGCATTTTGGCTTATGATGTCGGTCCTCCCTTGAAGTTTACTTTTCCACAGCTTGCCTCGTATAATGCCGCCAACAAGTTTACTTTTGCGTGCTTCGCCTATGTTGACACGCCACCTTCTAGATCGCTTTCTTCGGGCATCTGGGCCTAGGATGTCAAGCCTCCCAAGCATGGTTAGATTTTTTGCACCTCAAGCCTATGTCGTCAAGCCACCTTGTACATAACTTCAGTGCCTATGTTGTTAGCATTTTACCTTCCACCTCCATTCGTCTTGACAAGTTCCTCGCTTTTTCACTTCTCACTTTGCCCGCTATAACGTGTCGTTCCTTTTGCTTTTCCTTCGGCTTGCCAGAGTCTTCTTCATTTGCCTTTTCAGTGTCTCAGCAAGCTTCTATCCTCTTCTTTGATTTTCTTGTTTGTACGGTAGCATCTTCTTCTTTTCACCTAATGCCTCGCTCTAACAAGCCATTCAATTCTTTCCACGCCTCATTTTAACCGTATCTGATTCATTTCATCTTGGTTTGTATAAGTTTTTCATTTGATTAGCTTCTAATCAAAGCTCAAGACTTCTGCCTTACCACGATAGGTAATAGGTCTCTTGCATATTTAAATCACGCTGCTATAGCACACACCTTAAGCTTCACAAAGGGGGCACATTGCTATGTGATCTCCTGCCTAAGCTTCATAGGCTCTTTATACCTTTCTACATCCCAAAGCCTACCTCTGACAGCACGAGTTCACGTCTTTACTCATTCCCTACCATGGTAATCTAGAGAATTATTTCACATTATCCAGGAAAATGAGTAAAGAGGGCAAATCAGAATAACCTAATTATGCTCAAGCCCTATTTTTAAAATTAATTAGTGAATAAATAGAAAATATGTAACAATTAACATTGTAAGAGGAGAAAACAAATAAACAGACATGGAACAATAATAAAGAAGTAATAAGAGACAAATAAAGAAAAAGATTAATTTAAAATTAACTAGAAAAGAAAAAGTGAATAAACACAAAAAATAAAAAAAAGCAAAACTCAAAATAAAAAATTAAAAACAAAATCAAAAAAATAAAAACAGAAAAACTAAATAAAAAACAAACCTGAAAAATAAAAATAATAAAAAACAACAAAACTTTTAAACAAAATAATAAAAGAAGTAAAAAATATCAAAAATGAAAAAGAAAAGAGACAAATTAAAAAAGCTAGAATAAAGATAGAAAAAAATAAATTAATATATATATAAATACAAACAAGCAAATCAAACAAATACAAAAAATTAAACGAAAAATAAATAAATAAGATAAAGAATAAAAAAAGTAGAAATAAATACGTATAGAAATAGAAAAAAATTCAAGAGAACACATAAAGTATATCTGAAAACTAACTTACAAAAAACAAATAAAGGTAAAAAAATGAAAGTCTCAAAAATAATAAAGAAAATAATAGTAAAAAGAAGAAACTAAAAAGAAAATATACTTTTTAGAATGAAAGAAAGAGAAAAGATTTTAAATTTGGAAATAAAAAAATCAAAAATCTGGAACAAAAATAAAGAATTTTGAGAATTAAATGCTATATATATATAAAAGTAATGAAAAACTAACTTCGGAAATTTTTAAAATAGAAATCAGCCAGAAATTAAAAATAGAAAACAACATATAAACAAAAATAAATTTGAAATAGAAAAAAATAAACAACATATAACAAAACTTGAAATATTAAAAACCACAAAAGTTTTAGGAGAATTTAAAAAAAAATAAGGAATTGAAAATAAAATAATAAAAAGAGAAAAGCAGAAATAAAAATGGAAATTGAGTAAAATTAGAGAATTAACAACAAACTGCAAACAGAAATAACAAAGAAAATACAAACTAAAACTCAAAATCTACGCGTACATAATGACTTGCTAGGCCTTTTTTCGAAAAGGTTTTGCCTTTTCACTTCTCGCATCGCTGGCCACTGGAGTGGACTCCTCAAGATGAACTTGGCTGGCAGGAGGATCAGACAGACAAAGGAGAGAGGGCAGACCAAGAAGCAAAGAAGTCGGGAATCCTCCTTGATCCATTAGAACTATTGAACAGAAGAGAGAATCCTCAGCTGATCCATCTGTACACATTGGAAGAGAAGAGAAGATCCTCTCGTGTGGGAGGACAATCGCACGAGAGGTGAGCGCCTCATCGCCTCACTCCACATCCTCTCGAATCTTTTACGCAGAGTGAAGATGAGCTAGGTCTCGCTGAGCCTCCAGTGTTTTTCTTCAACTTAGTCAAATCCCTCAGTTTACATACTCCTCGCACGAGTTCATACACATGGAACGAGTCGTGAATCGCAACATGAGTTCTCGTTAATCATCATGACACGTTCCTTGCTCATCAAAACTCATGCATAATCAAGGATATTCTATTCTTTTTTTTTAAAAAAAAAAAATTTGATCTCAAATTTGTTATCCCGTTGTTTTGCGTCAAATTTTTGGAAAAGTGGCTCATTACATGGTGCATGATGTTAGTAAACGGGAAGCACAAGTAGGGTCCGATTTTGCCTCGGGCTTTCCAGCCTAAGGATCGACCTGCTGTCTCAACACCTATGCACGCATACTCGATAGTAATACTAGAGAGTTCCTCCTATGACGTACTCACCCATGACCTGCAGCATGCAAACGACCGACACACGCTGTGAGGTGAGATAGATGTGCACCCACGCCCATAGACTTTGCCAATAGAGGTCATCAAGTGGGATTCAATATGTATGGATATAGGAGGTTAGTCCAAACTCAAATTCCCATCACTCTGCTCCCTGCATGTGCACCCACATACCACACACTTTGCCAATCAGAGGTCATCACCCGGGATTTCATTATGTATGATATAGGAGGTTAGCCCAAAAATAAATCTCCTCATCGGCATGCCTCTGCTACGTGCATCCACTGATGGCCTAGTCGAACGCTGGGAGGCCTTCATGGTTGCTTGGCTGACATCCTGCTCAGCCTTCTTGATCCATGAGAGTGCAGCCCATCAAGTCTCTGAGTCAAGCATATAAAAGCCTGGACGTGCACCCATTACTCCCCCGCTATGGTGCGTAAGTGGAAAGAGATTGGAGACCACAGTGACCTAGTCAGAAGATTAATAGAAGTCCAGAGTTAGTATTCACTTGTGCATGGCTCCTCGAGGTTAATAGTACATGTACTATCTGGAGGCTATCACAACTGCAATATGGCCTTCCTAAGCATGTTGGTTTTCGTGGTCTATCTGGCCATTACACGCAACGACGAAGACGTCCTTTATGCTAGCTTGTGAGCGGATCCCTCTAGACCTCGTAGCAGACGGCGATGAGTGCATGAGTGGTAAGCCTCACTACATCCACATGGTTAGTTGTACAATGGGAATCGAAACCCATGGTGGACCATAATGCAGCATCCAGCCAAAAGAAAATGAAACACAAAATTAGTAAATGAAATATATCTTGGAAACCATTGGGGCACATACCTAGTCACCAAGCAGCCACACATGTACGTAAACAGGAATCCGGGTCGAAAGTATAATAGCCATTTGAGAAAAGGAAATTGAGTGGTAAGTGAAAACAAAGCATAGTGGCCTCTGACAGGGTGAAGGGAGAAATTCGCAATTCACGTGGCCTCGTCACTGGTGCATGCATGCAGCAGAGTAAGAGAGTAAATAAAATCCAAAACCTAGTAAAGTGCTACAGATTGGACCAACCGAAACAAAGATCGTGGCCCCGGAAGAAGCATAAAATGGTCTCAGTGAATTCCCCGGGAATCCAGCTGAAACATGCTGACCTCTAAGCATACAAAGGAGACCCGTTCTTCCACGCTAAAGTACCGTTAATAAGTTCAAGCCAGCATAGAATAAGCCACAATCCCGGGGCGGCTCAAATGGTTAGGCCAACCACCCGTTAACCCCGGTCCCTGGCTTCTCAATCCCCTTATAATAAAAGTACTCACCATCATTTTGTTACAATGTTCCTTCTTTACTCAAGCTCATGCCATGAGACAAACCGGTCGACTCTCGCACGTGGACATGGTCACATGTACAATAATCAAGTCGGGTGAAGCCCACCTCTGTAAATGCTTCGCGAGAAAAGGGACACCCAAATTCTGCATTATTCCTCTCATATAGTGCTAGCCGCGTCACGCAGAAGCCTATCAATTTGCCACGTGCATTCCCACCGGGATTATGTAAATTAATGAAAGCTTTCAAATAATCTTGTTACAATTATTTGATTCAATCCTTCCAGTTCCGATTCAAAGCTAAGTTTATTTAAAATTAACTTTAAATTTATTTATAAAATTAAAATTAACCCTTCCCCTTTAGAGTTTCAATTCAAATTAATTTTGAGTCGAATTTCTCTCTCTCAAGCTCTTCAATTTTGTTTGCTTTAGCAGTAAATCAAAATCTTTCCTTTAATATTCAAATTAAGTCCATTTTTGGTAAATCAAAATTCTTTCTTCAAAACTCGAATTCCAAGCTCCATAAAATTCAAGCCCAATACCTGAGTCTGTTTTAAATCGAGTCTATTACCTATTTTCAAAGATCTCGGATTCCGTGTCTCACGCAATGAACCCTAAGCGACTTATGAGTGGTAGCTTTTTTTCTCTCATTGCTCGATGTTTAGTGTGGTTCGTATGGGTCCCAAGGTGCTCGTAACAGAGTTGTCTGGGGCCCCGTGCATGCGTGTACCGAGGATATTTTTGTAAATAATTTCAATAAAAACGCCTACTTTATAATCTCTAAGTCCCACGCTGGCATTTAACCTTAAGCACCGAACCGGCAGCTTTTTCATTCGCCGTTCGCAGGTTTAGGACTGTATGGATCCCAGCTGGCAACCGTAGTTGGTCTTCTGGATCCCGAAGCGTATGATGGACGAAAGATTCTCCCAAAATATTTTAAAATACTCGAGCCATATTTTTAAGTATCCCCTTTTCAAGCAAAGCTTCGAGGCGTTAACCAACCTTCCACTATTCACTTTCAAACACTCCTTTAAACACTTTCGAAGGGTCAAGCCTTAACCTAAACCTAACTCACGAGCCTCTGAGTGCTTCCCATCAGCACCTGGGAATACGTCGTAGGGAGCAAAGGGTCAAGTTCTCGTCACATGCTAACTCTCCATCAAGTTATTTATTTCCACATTAATTGGGGAGGGATCAAACAATTTTCAAATAATCACGCACCCGCCTTTTAAAGGCACCGGTTCTTCTGGACCAGTGCGTAGTAAGTGCCTAACACCTTCTCCACTTCCGAACTTTGAATCTCATCCTCGAGTCAATATTTTTTCCAAATCTTGTTTCCTTAAAAAAAAATTTGGTGGCGATCGCACACACATATCAATACAGGGAATTCATTTTCATCGTCTTCAGTAGGAATTACGCTCATACATGCTGCCACCTATCTTACATAACAATCATCACTGGTCCAGTTCAAACCACAAATTTACACAATTGATCTGATGAGATTATAACTCTTCATCAAAATGGTGTGAAAATAGGGATTTCTTTACTTTGTCCTTTTAAAGAAGCTACCAAGAACATTGTTTCTAATGTCAGATCTTGAGTAGTTTGGCAAAGAACCATGAGCATTCTTTTTGATCAACACGCTCCACTCCGGACGAAACCTCATGGGGCAAACCAAAAACAATGGCACCAACCGACTTGATCTTACCAGAATTTAGACATGATCATCCTTTCGGGACAAAGAATCAGATTCAAATGCCTACAGTAAACCTGCTTCTGACCCAAATTCTTTGATTTTTACTGACTCTCAGTATTCAAACGGAACACCTGTGATATCCAAGAGTTGCAGAAGATCTGTGTTGTAACAAGTCTCATCCCAGACAGGAGCCAAGAAGAAAACTGTGACTGATAATAGTTCCCATTGGTTCCCACCCCCAACTCCGCGCGAACAACACTCAAAGCTACAGGCCCATGTGAACCCTCCATCCATCATCCATCAATCTAAGGCACTTTTGAATTACCACGCTCAAAAGCCTATGTAACATACGCCTCTCGCGCGGCCTTAAGGACCATAGCTGTCTGGGAATGTACGACTCAAAGCTGCATCGAAGGGACTTAGGCGGCTGATCAAGTGAGCATAAAGCACGCAATGCAGTACATCGCCTCTTGCCACCGTGTAAAGCTAACACCACCATCGTCTCCTGCTTTCTAGCTCGATTTCGGGGACAAATCAACAGTGCCTAAGTGGACTACCGGCCTAAACGTAGGCTCGATGGATCTCGAGGAAGAGCCCCAAACTAGTTCCCTTGCTAGAACCTGAACTTGCCTAGTTTTATCAAACTCATGCTCAATTGAACTATTTATCATTCAAACTGCACATGCAGAGTCCAGCAAGGAGCCAATGAGAACTAAGTTTCTGCTCCTATCTCACCGCAATAACCTCGATCAAGGAAAAACAACCACAGTAGCTTCATTCACCTTATTTCATATCAATGAAATCATAACAAGCCTACTCTAGTTGAGTTTTTATATAGAGAGAGAGCTTTCTGATGTATTTACTGTGACCAAATCCTCGCACACATACTGTATCACATAATGCTCCCTCCATGGATGCTCATGCCACAAATTAATTCGAATTCAAGATCACATGAATCACATATTATTCAACCATGAATCTTAACTCAAGAAGTGAAAATCAACAAGTGTTTGCAATCAACTATAACAACTCTGACTCCATTCAAGATACCACCTGATTTGTGATAGAAGACATTGTAAAACTATAAGCGTCTGGTAATAGGTTTCTTGGTTTGGCATTATTTAGATTCGTAAATGTACGGTAGTTTTAGCTCGGATCGACTTGCCTCTTCCTCTATTTGTCAAACGATCATTCCTCTGCGCTGAGGTGTTATAGAGAGTAAACTCAATTTTAAAAAGAGCCAAATCCCCTTCACTTCTCTCGATCCTCTTTCCTTTTATATACCAATTCCTTTTCAATTTTATTTTGTTTTTTTTTCTTCTTTTTTTCTCATTGTTTAATTTCATATTTTATTTCATTTTGTTTTTTTGTATTTCATATTTTCAGCTTTTTAAATTTGTTTTCATATTTTGTTTTTATTCTATATTTATCTATTTTTTATTTAATTCGTTTTATTATTTATATTTTTTCCTATTTTATTTATTTATATATCTTTTTTATTTTATTTTTTTCATTATTTTTCAAAGTTTTTATTTCTTGCTTTCTTTTTCTTTTTTTTTTTTTTTTCGTTATTTTTCTTGTGTTTGAGTTTGATTTTTCTTTTTCATTCTAATTTTGTTTTCTTTTTCTTTTCTCTTCTTTTTTTGCTTATTTTGTTTTTATTCCATATTTTATTTATTTTTCTTTTATTATTATTTTTCTCATTAATTTATTTTAAATATTCACAACATGATTTTAAAAGTGAAGGAAGAGGGGGTCTCTGTGCATAATTGGTGTTACACAATCTATGTTGCTGTCACCAAATTAAAGGACTAGTCGCACATGCTTAAAGTCACTTTACTAGCCTCAGACAAGTCGCTAAAATAAGTTGAATTTACAAGCATATAAGGATGAAACCCTTTTAGAATAAATGGCCCGCACATCCTAATTAAGTATATCCCACATCCAAATGGTCTAGACTACGATGATCTCAACCTCCGGGGTTCCTCACAAAGCAGTGGCGCAGAGACTCCGATGTAATATGGAGAAGGTCCCGGACTACGGCGGCAACAGAGATGGTAAGTTTGGTGGCACGGGGCAGCCGTAAGATGGCACTGGCTGCAGATACAGAGGATCCCCACTCGCCTCCAAAGTGGAATTCGGAAGCCCCGTCCAACATTATTCTTGAGGGCAGTAAGGCACCGGACAAAATGTAAGGTCTCTCATCACCTTATAACCTCGGTGGTGCAGCCACCATTCCACTTCGAGAATCATCAAAGTGTAGAAGAGTCACGTAAGGATCTAATACATCGGGTTGTTTGGATCGCTCTTTGATATACCCATCATGGTAGAAGATGTGGCTACGTGGCCTCTCCTTGAGGCAAGCAAGCAAGTCCTAAAAAAAAACTCACACGTCAATGTGTAAGAAATGTTAGCTCTCAAGCATCGATTTATGCCACATCTATATCGTCCCAAAATCAATGTCAGGTTGCAGGTCCTAGTCTACTCTGGGTCAGGAAATGCAAAGGACGAGAGCGCCTAGCGGTGTTGCTATGACAGATTAACGCGGCGAAGCATCCTCTACGAAGTTCATGTGTAGATATGAGGAGCCATGCAAGAGACTCGGCACCCGAGAATCATGCAACAAGACAAGGGCGTGTTATTGGCCGCGTACTTCCTCAACGAGATCAATTCGGGCGGTACGCCGACGAGCCATGGCATAAAGTGCATGCTGGGGAGATGGTACGTATGATTTGGCGCCCTAAGGTGCCTATACTATTGAACACAATGGGTCTCATATGCTTTTTGGAGTGAATGGAAATCAAAGTTGGGTATTGTAGATTGTGGAGCCAAACATTAACTAAGCACCAACCTTTAATGAGAGATTTAGCAGGTGAAACTCGAAATGCGTGGGCCTTGTCATTAGGATACATGCAAAGACTAGGAGATGCTAAAAGCCGCGGGTCTCGCCACATCGCTATCGCCTAAATTGCCACTTTGAAAACGTTTGTTACCATACCTACTTCACGCGTGAAGGGATGCGTGACGGCCCAGTATCAGGGTTGATATTGACTTCAATGTTGATCATATATTACAAGGCCTAATCTTAGCCTAGCTAGTCGGTGCACATGAAATTATGCACGGAGATGGGCCTCAGTCCCACGTATAGCCTTTTTAGTCATGTACAATCGCCCAGCATTTTAAAGGATCCTACCCTCTTGAACCAAGCCAATTTCTTTCCTTTCTTAAAATCAACTCAATCCTCCACAATGTCCAATTCAAATATTCCTTCCCAAATCAAATGAATTCCTCCTCTCCAGATTTCCATCCAAATTCAAGATTAGTTTTTTATTCCTCCTCATCAAGTTTTAAATAAAACTGCATATAAATCCAATTTAATTCTTCTCCCTTTCAAGCCAAGTTTTTTATTTTATTATTTCCTTCTCCAAATTCTCTAAAACAAATATCTATAGTAAATAATAGTACAAAAATAAATAAATACAAAATTCAAGTTTAAATTCTTCTTCCTAAAGATCAAGCATTCTATTCTTTATCAAATTTTTCTCCAAAATCCCAAATCAAGTTTGAATTCTTCTTTTCAAATGTGAATTAATTTGCATTAGCCTCCAACTCAAGCCCATCTTATTCAAGTTTAATGCATTTCATAGTCAAGCCCAATTTAAATCAAGTTCATTCTAACATCGAAGTTCATTCAATTTTAAGCCCAAGTCTTTTAACACACCTTTATCTTCATCATTTTCAAATTAAAATCTTTGGTTCTGCGGGGCTCACGCACCGAACCCTACAGCGTCGAACTCGTGTTTCGTCATTGCCTCGATGTTTAGGAATTCATATGGCAGCCCCAAGGGCACCCGTAGTTGTCTTGGACCCTATGCATATATGGACCGAGAACCCTCTTATAAATAATTTCAACAAAATGCACCACTTTAGAATCCTTAAACTCACGCGCGAACCTTAAGCACGAACCGGTAGCTTTTTCTGTTGTTCGATACTTAGGAATTTGTATGGATCCCGCTGGGCAGCCATAGTTGTCTTGGATCCCCGTGCATATGCGGACTAAGGATTCACCTTAAAATATTTTCAAAGCTGACTCACTCCATTTTCAAAACATTTCTTTCAAGGCGCCTCCGAAGGTCAAGTCTTCGAGCTCCATTCATTTTTCAAAAATCTCCCGCCCAAGCACCTTCAAAGTGTCAAGGCCTTCACACCCGTAACTACATAAGCCTCCTTGGTGCTTCCCATCAGCACCTGGGGAATACGCAGAGGAGCAGGATAAAGTCCTCGCTCGTGCTAACCTCCATCAAGTTATTTATTTTCACTCTACTGCAGTGGACTCAAAAAATCTTTCAAAAATTATACACTCGATTTAAGGGTACCTGGTTTCTTCTGTAAAGTGGCTTAATAGGGTGCCTAACACCCTCCCTACTCAGAACTCGACTCCTAAACTCCGGATCTCTTCCTAGGTTAGTGTTTTTCCAAGTATTTTCGCTAAATAAAAATTTGGCTGGCGACTCCACAACATACATCAAATAAATTCCATTTCAAAATTTTAGCAGTCTGCCATCTTGTCATAATTACGGTTGCGACACCGTACTTCGAAATATCAGGGTGATACACTCGGCCATGTGTACATCCCTACACCGAGCATTTGCTAGCGTTTAGAATCAGGTCCAAATGCATGAACTGGTCGACTCGTGTAACACCAGAGAGGGTGTCAAACTCGAGAATGGGTGTCGGTATTTCATGTATACGACATAGATTAGGAGTCAACACCATGAGTGGATAGGAGTACCGCTTGTTCAATTTCATAAATATTTTCTATCATCAACTTCGAGTCACATGGGGATTGTCAGCATATGTTGCATGGGCTTTGCAGTCAGCTTGACAACACGACGAAAGCCATGCAACTTTCATGCAGTCCCCGTCTAGAAAAGGGTACGCTTTAAATTGTATAAGAGGAAGGGTAAGCTCAAACAGAAATGTGGTGCTATGGCATTACTTGCCATCCACAATGTTCTAGCCTCAGGTTCAAGTCCCCGGTGCCTATTTTTCTATAAATGGCGTTTAAATCTTTGGGTCCTCATATAGGCATAAGTAATGCAAGATTATGATCAATACTGAGCATAGTCGGACGGTCGAGACACTGCCCACGCATCCAATTCCTGGGTTCAATCCTGCTGGGAGTTTTTTCTAAAAAAGCATTTTGGGAGCAGCAACTATATTCAAATGGCCTTCCACAATTAATTTGGCCCACATCCCATGTTAATTTCTTACAAAATTCAAAATTATTAATTCCTTTTTTCTTCAAAATTATTAATTCCTTTTTCGCCAAAATTCTTATTCTTCAAAATTATAATTTCTTTTTTCTCCAAAATTCAAATTAATTCTTTTCCCTCACAAAATTCAAAATTATTAATTCGTTTTTCTTCGAAATCCATATTAGTTTATTTTTCCTCAAAGTTCCTACAAAATTCTTATTCTTCAAAATTCATATTAAATTCCTTTCCGTCAAAATCCATATTAAATTCTTCTTTCTTCAAGAGTCAAGTTAAATTCCTTTACTCTTCAAGTTCAAACCAAACTCTTTTTCTTCCAATTTTCAAATTAAATTCCTTATTCTTCAAAAATTAAAAATTAAATTCCTTTTTTCCTTCCAATTTCAAACCAAAATCCTTTTTCTCTGAGGTCTTCAAATCAAGTTCATATTCTTCGAATCAAATTCAATTCAATGGCAAATAAAATCAAAATCAAATTCAAGTTTAATTCTTTTTCTTCAAAATTCCAAAACAAATTCAACGCCTTTTCTCAAATCAAATTTAGTTCAAAGTTTTCAAGCTCAAGTCAAGTTCATTTTTTTTAGTCAAGTCAAATCCAATTTCCCAATTTCAAAATCAGGTTCCATTTAAATCAAGTTTCATTCCTCTCTTCAAATTTTGAATCAAATTCATTTCTTATTTGAAATCAAGCCCAATTCTTTTCTTATTCCTATTCTTTTCTAACTAATTCTTTTGGGAATCAATAGTCTCACGCGATGAGCTCTAAATGGGAAACTAACGATTTTCTATTGTTGTTCGATATTTATGAGGTTCATAGTAATCCTAAGTAGCCTCTAGTTGACTCTGGACTTTGTGTATAAATGGACTAAAAGTTCCTACTCAAAAAATGAAACTCTTTAAAACCTGCTTTTGTGAATCATAAGTCTCACGTGATGAGCTCTCAAATGGGAAACTCAGCGGTTATACATTGCTGTTCGATATTTAAAGATTTATATGGATCCCAGTGCAGCCTACGTTTGCCTTGGATCCTGTGCATAAGTGGACTGAGGATCCCTCCCTAAGATATTTTGAAGATAATCCTTTCCTTTTAAGCAACCTCGAAGGTCAAGCCTTCAAACACCAGAACTACGTAAATGTTGAGTTTCCCATTGCACCGGGGAATACGTAGGAGCAGGATCAAGTCCCGCTTCGACTAACCTCCATCAATCTATCTATTTTCACATTAATTAAGGGATCAAACAATTTTCAAAAATCACACTCGAGTGATAGTATCGTTTTAGAATCGAGCGAGTGTGCTCACACACCTTCCCCACTCATAACCGACTCTCGAATCCTAAATCTCTTTCTCGAGCTCAGGTTTCTTCCAAATCTTTTTCCCTCAAATAAAATTATGTGCTACTCCACATAATTCATAAAATTCTATTTTAAAATCTTAGCGAGTTCGTCTGCCTCGTTGGAATTAAACAGCAACATGTGTGTCCGTATTTTGATTCAGGTGCGTTCATACATCGCTTTACAATGCATTTGAACTTTTGTGTAGACGCTTTCTCCGACAAACCTCTATTTACTACTTGTACATTTTTCTCTCCTTTTAGAATTTGTCTAAACAGTCTTAATACGAACGATAGCCTTTCTATCTGTTCAGATATTCTATCTCGGCGAGTTCATACGCGGCTTACTTACTGTTTGAACATTGCGCAGATGCTTTTTCGGCAAATTCTCGCTTTTCATTTCAAACATATGTTTTCCTTAGAATTTCATCTAAATAGGCCTTAATACAAACAAATGTTTCCTTCATCGCTCTCGTATTTGATTCGTGAACACGACTTTACAATGGTTTGAACTTTGCGTATGCTTTTCCGACAAACCTCTTTTTTATTTCAAACTCTGGTTTCCCTTAGAATTTCATCTAAACAGGTTATAATACGAACAAGCAGCCCTCTCTACTATTCCGTATTCGATTCATGCAAGTTCATACGCTATTATGACAGATTGAGCTTGCAGCACGATATTCTTCCAAAAATCTTCGCTTTCATTCCGAATATCCATGCTTCAAGAAAACCTTTAGTTTGACAAACCGAACCAGAACTACTAGCCTTGAGTTTCCATTGCACTAGGAAATACATGAGTAGGATCAAGTCTTGTTAGGCTATTTTCCACCAACTTATTTATTTTTGTTCTAATTAAAGGGTTTGAACTATTTTCAAATAAATCACACATTCAATCTTAAGGGGTACCGTTCTTAGAACGGGTGAGTAGGGTGCCTAATACCTTCCCTACTCGAATCGACTCTAACCTAGATTTCTTCCTCAAGTTAAGGTTTTTCTAAATATTTTCCCTTAAAATAAAATTTCGTGGCAGCTCCACAATCCATATAAATTCTTTTAAATTTCTGCAGTTCGTCGTCTCGTTGTAATTACTACGACGAGATGATCGACTCCACTTGGGACCTTAAGAAAGTCAAGCCTCTGCTTTCAAGCTTGGAGTGTGTAAATGTACGTTGATCCCTTTTCTATTTATTCACGTGTTGTTATTTATTTCTTATATTCATGGCAACTGAAGTTTGTATGCTTCTCATCCTAGGTTGAAGACATATATATCTATTGTGTTTCAATTGCAGGTTATTCCACAGTGCCAGCTCCTACATGCATAAGCAATGAGATGGGGCACTACACCCGTGTTTGAGTGAAACCCTAAACTGCGGCGGTCTAAAGGGTGTCACTGGGGATGCACATCCCTGCTTAGCTATCATGAAAACCCCAGCCCAAAGTGCATCTTTTTTGGTGCCTTGCAACTAGTAGCCTTCTTACGGTTGTAGCAAGCACTAGGAATTAGAACTCGACTTTAGTGACCTTCATAACTTCCAGATTATGAACCATCTTTGACGCAGATGCATATATCAAAAGGACCTCAGATCCATATCACATCACCTCACTCAAGACACCCAAAAAAACAAAAAAAGAGAAAAGCATATTTATTTTGAAAAACACAAAATATTAAGATTTGAAATTGATTTAGATTAGAAAAAGCCAAAAAAAATTGAAACTAAAAAAGGAAGAAGATAAACAAATTTGACAAATAAGGAAAAAGCAAAAATAATTTCTTATACTAGGGAAAATTTTTGTCCAAACCAATTCAAATTAAGATTTTAAAAATAAACATTATACAAATTCAAAAGCGAGTAGGAGAGTTTGAAAATTTGAAAAAAAAAAAGGAAATAGAGAAACAAATTGCTAAACTCAAACAAAGTTAAAAAGAAATCCAAAGAAAGAAAGAAGGAAATTTGAAAGAAAAATCTAAAAACATATTTTAGCAAAACTAAAAATACCAAAAATTACAAAAATGAAAATACTAAAAATCCAAAAGAAGCCAAAATAAAAAGCAACAAGATCATTCAAAAATAATCAACTTTCTAAATCTCTAATTATTTGTGAATCTAACAACAGCATTCATCCATTCATTAAATAAATTTATAATTGATTTTGGAAATCATCCCTTACCTCCTTCATCACTCATTTGGAGCATTAACATTTTTACCATCCATTGATTTTGCATTCACATTGTTTCCCAAAAATTAATTTTTTAATTTAACGAATAAAAATTGAAGACAGACAACTTTCTTGGTTTCTTATAAAACTCAATCACAATCCAAAGATCATAGATGAGTTGGAAAGGAAAAACGAAGAGCTAAGAAATGAGGTCAAAAATTTGAAAGATCAAATGGCCAAACTAATGGAGGCTATCTAACTCATCAAAACAGAAGGACATAAGGTGGTTCCTTCCAGAGGAACCAGTTAGCCCATCACATCCTCCTGGCTACAATCCACAAAACCCTATACCATTAACCATGTCTTCACAAAACCTACCTTCAAACACCATGGGAATCCCTCATATTTTCCCAAACAATACCTCACAAGAACCTATCCAAACCCATCGAAACGGCTCAAGTGGGACAAATCCTATGTTCACCAAGGACCTCACCCATATACATACCATCTTCTCATCCTCACAAGATGTCAGTGAGGATACTCAAGCCATCTTTCCGATAAAGGTGCCGAAAAATGGAAAATCTTGGAAGGAAGAATTTGGGCAATCAAAGGAAGTGCATATGATGTCAGAGATGCATCCGACTTATGTCTAGTCCCGCATGTGATCATTCCTTCAAAATTCAAGGTCCTAAATTTGAGAAATATCAAGGGACCGGTTGTCCGAGGAACCAATTTAGTCATGTATTGGCAGAGGATGGTCGCATAGCCGTCGGACGATAAGTTGCTTATCCACTTCTTTCAAGACAACTTATCTAGGGCGAAGCCTACAAATTGGTATACCTCAATTAAAACGAACACATATCCGCTCATGCGAAGGAATCATGTGATGCCTTCCTAAAAATACAAGTATAACTCTGGAGATGGCTCCCGACCGAACACAATTTTCGTAATATGGCTAAGAAGGGAGATAAGACCTTCAAACAATATGCCTAGCTGATGCGAAAAGTTAGCTGCTCAAGTACAACCCCCCATTAGTCAAAAAGAATTGATGTGGCATGTTTATTTATGCACTCCAAGACCCTTTCTATGACAAGATGATTGGCGGTATGACCGCTAGCTTTCGATATCGTCGTCATTGGGAAAAGATCAGAGGTGGCATGCGCCGTGGAAGGACCACGCACAAGTCCACAGGACAATCAACGCTTCCACCAATCACTGGAAAGAAGAAGATAGGAGAGACCCACTATGTAGCTTCCAGTCAAGGCCAATATGCACCTCGATGGCACCTTATAGGTCAACCGACTGCCAACTACCACCATATACACTTATACACCATACCCTTACATTGCCACAACCTATCAAACACCTTACCCTCTAAGCCTATAACCAGCTAATGCAAATCCAACCATCAACACCATACATGGCCCAAAGACAAGCCATAAGTCAAAACCCTAACCAAAGCCAAAGAAAGGAGAAAAAACCTCGTCTCACTTGATCCTATCCTAATGACCTATACCGAGCTCCCCGCCTCACTTAGTCCAAAACTATTTAGTCGCTTCCTTACCCTTTAAAGCCTCAAGAACCACGCATACCCTAAATGGTATGATCCAAATGCCAAAGCATCATTACCATGCAGGTTCATCAATCATTCAACCAAAGATTGCCAAGTCCCCGAAGCATAAGGTGCAGAAGCCTAATTGATGATAAATGGTTGAATTTTGACAACTTTTCTCCTAATATGGAAATATTCATTACCAAATCACGAGAGCCCATTAGCTGCCTAAGAGAATCAATAATTACATATGATGTGCCTCAGTGAAAATCATCAAAGATTTTCATACTTTTCAAAATCAATCTTTTGTAATAAATCTCAATGAGAAATACAAAAATCACATTTTTCATGTTTCTTGGGCATGTACTCATACAAATTGACTTCACTCTCTTGAATTTGTCATTCTTTCTAATCATTTAAACCCACCACTCACTCTATATCCAAACAATAAATACTTGTTGGTGACAATGCTCAAAGCTGTAATAAATAATTTTGAATGTGACTTATTAATCAAATTCAAAGAGAAAAATCAAATGAGGAAGTAGAATAAATTTAATCAAAATTCAAGTATGGATCCCAAATCAAGAGAAATAACAAATATCCCGTTTGATCAAAAGTTCATATCCAGGAAAAATTTAGGGATGCGGAAATACATCCACCGAATTGAAAATCAAAATAATCCGAGTAAGACAAAATAAAAGATTCGACTAGGCAAAATAAAAAGAAAAGAAAAGAAACCTCGCTGGATTAAAATCAAGAAATAATCCAAGAAAAATCAGGGTCAAAATTCAAGAAAACAAAAAAAAGGAAGAAAAACCAGCTGGATTAAAATAAAAAATAATCCAGGCAAAAAGGGTGGTCAAAATTCAGAAAAAATAAATCGACAAAGTCATGATTGAGAAAAGGTCTTGCCGGATTCTAAAAACAATTCATGCAAAAATAGGGATAAAAAAACAAAGCCCACTAGGTCGGCAATCCTCAAAAGGTGACCTAGGAAAAAGTTAGGGCACACAAATAAAAAGCCCACTAGGTCGAAAATTATCAAAGATGACCTAGGCAAAAGTTAGGGCACATAGCTAAAAAGGCCCGCTAGGTCGAAAATCCTCAAAGAACGACCTAAGAAAAAGTTATGGCACGAAACAAAAGGCTCGCTAGGGTCGAAACCCTTAAAGGGCTCCCTAGGCAAAAGTTAGGCCACATGTTGCAAAGCCTGCTAGGGTCAAAACCTCGCAAAGGCGGCTTAGGCAAAAAATTAGGGCAAACAAAGGACCTGCTGGGTTGAAAACTCAAAAGAACAACCCAGGCAAAAGTTAAGGTCAATCAAGAATCCCAGTATAAGCTAACATTTCTGCACCTCAGGTCTTATAAAATTGGGGAAAAATTTTTGCCATTTCTCAAGTTCGGTTAATTTGACAATCAAGATTATGAAAAGTAGCATTGACATTTTTCATCAAAAGGTGCCATTTGGGCAATCAAACCAACATTCTTCGCCTTTTCCTTCCAAATACACTACCTTAAACATCACTTGTAGAATTCTTCATTTCCTCCCATTGACCATCCAAAATCACTTTGCACACCTCAATGGTGCACATGCTAAAAAGAAATGTGAAAAATTTAAAATAAAAAAAGATTAATTTTGAAAAGTCATGGCGATCAGATGAATCCTCTACCATCGCAACATGGCATGACTATTTCCAAAAAGTCATCCTCCTGCCAGCCACAATGCCATCAAAACAAAGGAGTGTGTCTTATTCAATAATGCTGACCATTGTTGGGTCTCAAAGATCTTGAAAAGGAAAATTCTGAAATTGACCAAGAAACCAAGAAACAGTCAGTCGAATATCTCGAATCTTGATTTCCCTTATACCAACTATAAGGTTGTCGAGAAAGGAAAATGTCGAAGAAAAATAAAAAATTAAGAGGAACAAAAGTTTTTAAACCATCTCATGGCATGCATTCATCCCATAAGCATCCATTTCATCAAATAATCATTTCAAGCATCAAAAAGCAATAAATAAGTTTAAACATCTCATCCTCTCGCATTTATTCAAGCATCACATAAACATCTGGTCATTCAAACATTGCATCATTTTTCATTCATTCAAGCATCACATAAGCATCTCATTTGAACATCGCATCAAGACCAAGGCAAATTGCCCAAACCATTTAAAATTAAAAAGATTTCTAAAAATCTCAAAACTCAGGCAAACATTTTCCAGAAAAATTCAAATTGAGGGCAATCCTCAATTTCAAAAAGAAAAATTCAAAATCTAGGGCAAATGATTGCCCGGGAAAATTCAAATTGAGGCAATCCTCAATTTCAAAAGAAAATTCAAAATTAGGGCAAACATCTCAGTAGAAAAATTCAAATTAAGGCAATCCTTAATTTTAAAAGAAAATTCAAATGGGACAAACGTTTGCCTTAGAAAATCTCAAATTGAGGCAACCCTCAATTCAAATCAAGATTCAAAACTGGGCAAACGTTTGCAAAAAAAATCAAATTGAGGCAATCCTCAAATTCAAGAAGAACAATTCAAACCGGGCAAACGTTTGCCTGTGAAAATTCAAATTGAAGGCAATCCTCAATTTCAAAAGAAAATTCAAATTAGGGCAAACGCTTGCCCGAAAAATTCAAATTAGTGGCAATCCTCAATTTCAAGAAAATTCAAACTAAGGCGAAACATTTGCCTAAAAAAACTCAAATTAAGGCATTCCTCAATTGCCAAAAATCTTCTATACCGGGGAAAAATGTTTGCCCAAGTTTCTTCAAGAGAAAGTAATTATCAATTTCTTAAAAAACCTTCAAATTCAAGGTATAATCAGCAATTTATTTTGATTCAAAATAAGTTCTTCAAAACATCTGATAAAGAAATTTATATTCCTTCTCACTATTCAAACATCATGTAATTTGCTTGCGTTTTACCACATCGTGATCCCGACAAGGAATTTGTTGATATTCTCATATCGTTCTCCACACCTGTCTTAACAGGTCATTTCTACTTTTCTTGTCTTAACAGGCCATCCTTTCAGGTTAGTCATTTTCATTTCATTTTGGTTTGCCCGTCTTAATCAGGCCACTTCGCATTACACTGCCGTCTCATACATGTCTCTCTTCATTTCATTTTTACATCACCATGCTTGTCTTAACAGGCCACTTCTGCATTACCTGTCCTAACAGGTCTTTCTTCATTTCATTTTTACATCACCTATCTTAACATGTCATTTTCATTCATCTTTTCCTCGTCTTAACAGTCACTTTTCATTTTATTTTTGCCTTACCTATCTTAATAGGTATTTTTCATTTTACCATGTCCAGTCTTAACAGAAACCTCTCGCATTACCTATCTCAACAAGTCTCATTCTAATTTCACCTTTGCATTGCCTCGCATTAACAAGTTTCATTTTACCATACCCGTCTTAACATGCCACTTCTACAATACTTGTTTTAACAAAGTTGTTTTTCACTTTCCTATCTTAACAGGCCATTTCTACATTGCCTGCCTTAACAAGTATCTTTCTTCCTCACAAAAAGAGGACCTTACTTAAATTTTACCTATTTTAACAGTCATTGTCATTTCACTTAACTAGTCTTAATGTTATTTCTACTTTGCCTGCCTTAACAGGTTCTCTTCATTTTACTTTTTCTCTGCCTTAACAAAGTCGGCATCCATCATGTCAACAATAGGACTTCTCTACTTTTCATGTCTTAACAGTCCTCTTCATTTCACTTTGTCTATCTTAACAGATTGCATCTCCCCTCAGCCATCAACAGACCTATTTGCATTCGTCCTAGCAACATGAAGGATCTCATTTGCATTCATCCTAGCAATAGAGGATCTCATTTTCATTCATCCTGCCAACAACAGGATCTCATTTCATGATCCATCCAGCTTACTAAAGAGAATTTCATTTGCATTCATCCTCGACAACATAGAAGATTTCATTTGCATTCTCCTAGCAACAATAGATTCATTTTGCATTTTTCCTGCAACAAAGAAGATCTCATTTTCATTCATCCCTGCAACAATGGCAGATCTTCTGCATCTTCTTCCCAGCAACAACAGACCTCATTTCCATTATTCTCAAGAACAGTGACATCAAGCATGTTTAATTTTTTGCATTTTTCCTAGCAAGAGCGGACATCAAGCATGTTTAATTTCTTTCATCTTCCTGAACATGCACAGACATCAGCACGTTTACTTTCAGCATTCTTCCTGGCAATAGCTTAGACAACAAGCATGTTTAATTTTCTTGCATTTTTTCCAGCATCAGTGAGATCAAGCTTTATTTAATTTCTTGCATCTTCCTCGGCAATGTAGGAACATCAAACACGTTACTTTCTTGCATTCTTCCCGAAACGCAGACTCATTTTCATTCTTCCCGCAACAACTGGACATCAAGCATGTTTTAATTTTCTTTGCATTTTTTTCGCAACACACTGGACATCGAGCATGACTTCTGCATCTTCCCGGCAAATGGATGACATCAGTGCACATTTACTTTCTTGCATTCTTCCCTTCAACAAGTGAACCTCATTTGCATTCTATCCGTAACATAGTGGGACATCAAACATGTTTAATTTTCTTGCATTTTCCGCAATAACCTGACTTCAAGCATTTTACTTTTCTACACCTATGACCTATTCAGAACTCCAACATGTTTCTTTTCACATCCCGCTCCTATTCAAGCCCCAAGACGCTTACTTTTTGCATCCCTGGCTCCTGCTTTGTGCCCTAGCACATTTACTTTTCTACGACGACCTATTCAGCTCTAGCAGTTTATCGCTTACGAATTCTGCCATTCAAGCCCTCAAAGATGTTTACTTTTCTACATCCTCGCCTATTCAGCCCCAAACACGTTTACTTTTTCGCATCCTGCCTATTCAGTGCTCCGACATGGTTAAACTTTTCGCATCCTCTAGTCCTGCCTTAACGAGAAGTTTCTATCTTTCTGCCTCTGTCTTAATGGGCCATTCTCCCTCATTCTTGTCTTAACAAGTCTTTTCTCGGCCACTTTGCCTATCTTAACAGGACCATTCTTTTCCATTCCTTTAGCCTAAGCAACCTTTGTATTTCAAATTTCCACACTTTGGCTTACCACATCAAGCCCTCGTATATTTAAGCCCTGCTGCGCCATTAATCAAGGTTTCTAAAGCTCATCTAAAATTTCCACATTCGAACTACCATCATTCAACTCCCTCACATCTTCAAACCTCCTACCAATAAAGATCTCACCCATGCCGCTTTATCTTTACTCTGACATAATTTGTTCATGTCTTTACTCATTTCTACCGTGATAATCTATATAAACT